>JARQTI010000568.1:44695-115087 GCA_030142655.1 Trachelus tabidus | reverse complement strand
AGTGAGAGAGAGAGAGAGAGAGAGAGAGAGAGAGAGAGAGAGAGAGAGAGAGAGAGAGAGAGAGAGAGAGAGAGAGTCGTGAAACTTCTGAAAACACAGCACCACCACGGGAAAGCTCTTCAGAACAAACGTCGAACGGGTTCTCTGTTTTTTCTACTTTTCCTACTTCTCTTGCCTCTCCCGCTTACCCTACTTTCTCCGTCTAACCTGTAAGCTGCCTCTCAATAAGTTTTCCCCGCATTTCCGTTGCCGCTTTAACGAACCTTTCAATTGCGTTAATGACTGTTTCCCGAGTAGCGCATGCCTGTACACACGTCGCGACGCAAGTCGCTTGTCGCGCTTACGTTTACGTCGGAAGGTGGAAAAAATAATGTGATAAAAAAATGTGAAGATTCTCGTGAGAATTCGGGATGTCGATTTACAGGTGACAAAAGGTAAGAAGAAACGTTGACACGTGTCAGTGTATTATCGTAAAAAAGGTACGAGTGGCTGTTCCTCGGCCGAGGGGTAGTGCGGAAGGGGCTCTATGTATACCCCTGTAGGCGCCGTGGGGGCGGGGGGGGGGGGGGGGGTGAATGAATTGCGTGGGGCAGGAGGAGGAGGAGGTTCGAGGGTACAGGATGAGAAGGTTGTCGGTATCGTGTTTGCTGAAAACAGCAAAGTGGTTGCTCATGCTTAAGTGGGTTTTACGTTGCTGAATTTAAGAGGGCAGGTTGGCATAGGCTGATCAATATGCTAATATTTTGATGTCTCCGCTATCGAGTTACGTTTTACGAACAAACAGGCAGGAGGAACTCGGAGGGTTTTGGAAGCCTTCGGGGGAATCCCTGCAGAGCCGTGAACCAATCCTCCAAAAGGGATCTGGAAGCGGGACCCTGCGCGACGTTGGGACGCTCGGGCTGCGTTACGCAACGTCAGCTGGGGGTTTGGGGTATTTGTAGCGATCGGGAATTCAGAGGGAGGAATTGAACAAGGGTGGAAGGGTGAAACCTCAAATAAATAGTAATAAAGTGAGAGAAAGAGGACTGTCTGTTAGATATTATATATGCAGTCTACCTACCCGCCGATAGCTCCGAGCCATCCAACCCCCCTCCCCCCCCCCCCACCGATAGGTTAACGAGGAAAGTTTATTTGCGTATTTATTACCCTCCACCGGAGACCGCTATCTTAATGCTTCGCCACGCCGCGCCACGCGAACCTACCACGGGCCATGCCATCCTTACCACCCTTATCACCCTTATCACCCTTACCACATCGACTACGGATTTACGTCCACCACCTCTTTTCTGAGAGTCACTTTTTCCCTGCCATTCCTCTCAGCGAGTAGGACTGATTGTGAGTCGCGTGACCTAGAAGAGGCCATGCGGTATAGCGCGAGAGGAAGAGTGACGAAGAGAGAGAGGAGCAAGTGCAAAAGAGTGCGAAGAATCACGTGAAAAGATACTGGCTGACACTGGACCACTCGGTGGATAAGATTAATTAAAATTAGTTTTTAAATTGACTCCGATATACCAGGTGTATGGGTAATATCATTGTCGTGGCTTCTCGAGATAATCTCAATAACGAGAGGGTGGGGGGGGAGGTCCACTTATCGGATAAGATGGCCCAGAGGACGTTCGACATGGTGAATATCCCCGATAAAGTAGAAGATGCTGCTGGCGCATCGCATTACCCATCCAAGTATCCAGCCATCTTCTGGTTTCCGGGTAACAGCGGGGGTGCACCACGCGACCTTAAAGATGGTTCCCACTGTGAAATGCACTCAGTCGCTGCTCACTCAGGTTACTCCCAAGAGCGAGGCAGCATCCACTGGCCTCTGGGTTATTCTCTCTGGCTCTGAGACTTCCTCATCTCTTCTGATCATCTCAAAACCTAAGTCGATGCGAAGTATTATTTTCATCTTGAAAGCCCCCCCCCCCCTCTTGGAATTTAAAAACTAAAAAATCTTCGATTCCTCTATCACCCTTCGTTCCTTTCGTCCCCTGACACTCTTTCTTCTGTTCGTAGCAATCCGCTGCCGTTCGCGAAACCTTCAATGGCTTCCAAGTACATCCATCTACCACCCCATCGACCCTTGAGCATAGTTATACTCACACTCAGCTAACTCTCGCTTAGAAGTTCTTAATCGATCTACCTCGTCCTTGAAATCCTTCCGTTATTCTATGAATATTGCCAGGAGCGTCAAAGCGATAAGTTCGCAAGACCTTGTAATCTAAGAATCCCGCATGGGGATTCGGCTGAATGAGAAAATCCTGAACACTGTACTACGTACCTTGATTGACGACATTATTTTTTTGGAAGGATTTGAAAAAAATTAATTCTTTTTATAAAATTTGACATACAAAAGTCCCAGACAAGGTCACTTTGTGTAAAGGACCGAACGGGACGAAACGGAGACAGAAAGTAAAGAAAGACGAGATGAGAGACTCTGGAACATGAATGTTGCTGTTCTTTATGGTTGGAGCTTATCTCAAAACCTACAGGCGAATTCCCATGCGTTTTTGCTTCAGGTAACTTCAATGAGTGAGTGAACGAGTAAGGAAGGAAAGGAGTGAAGGGGGGTGGCACACTCAGGGTTGCTGGATGAGATGTGAGAAGAGCGAGAGGGAATAGGAATCGATGGAGATAATGCCCATTACCCCTAATACGAACTAGCCTTCTCCTCACCTCCATCTCATCTATGGCCATCTCACTCACCATCTCATCCGCCCGTTCTCTCATTGGCCACCTACTCCCTGGCACCTTCTCGTGAGCTACCATCGCCAACCCTTTACGTTTCCAGCAGCTCGATGCGATTTGTAACTGACACTTTTTATCACGAAATGCCCAGCATCCACTATCGGACTAACCCCTATAGACCAATGCATACCAGAGAAGCAGGAGATCGAGAGAGAGAGAGAGAGAGAGAGAGAGAGAGAGAGAGAAAAGGATCAATTTTGGATGCATCCCATAAACTGAAGTTATCATTCGTAATAAAAGTAAAGTATCGCATAATCTCACTAGCCGTACCTGTGCCGAATCTATGGACCATGCGAAACCATCGTCGAGTGATCCGCCCTGTGTCTAAAATATTTACACAGTTCGAACCTTAAAGAAAGTATGAGCCAAAGAAGAAACGGAAGAGAAAACTTTCTCTGAGCTTTGCACCACCTCCCCGTCCCTCTACTCTCACCGCGTATAACCTGTTGAGTGCGTTCGCCGCGTAGCTATATTGACTTTACCCGACGCAGAAATATAGTTATCAGCTTTTGAGAAATTTATTACAGTAAATGATAAGAGACAAACCGATTCGTCTTATCAATTCGAATGAGGCATACACGTAGAGCACAAGCGATACGCGCAGCTGGTTCCCTATGTATAAAAGAAGCAGTTATAGCTATATAGCTATAGCTATAGCATATACGCGTACACACATGTGATCTCTTCATCTATTTCTCATTCCCATTGGTCACGCTCACCCACACGAATATCACCAACACGCAACCCACGCGTCTGCATAGTCGCATTGTGTCAGCCGGTAAGCATTTGATATGCTCTCCTTCCTGTTGGCCGTCCACTCTTCTCTATTGTCGGCCGATTCTTTCCCTACGTTTGCAGTCCTTCCCGACTCACAATTCCAGTCTGGAGTCCATTGCCAACTCCGGGCCATTCCTCATGGCCAAGTTTCTCGAGCAGTGCCACAGTAGATACACATTAGGTATACTAGGGATACTAAGTATACTAGGTGTGACCAACTACCAGACCATTGCGATACGACACCACTTGCATACGTTCGCACTTAGCGATATCTATGCATATAGGGTAAAATGTACAGTGCATGTATATAAATATATATATATATACGCGCTTAACGTAACCGGTTAAGAAACTCTCTGCAATATCGCTTCTTCTTTACGCGTTCAGCTTTGTGGGCAAAATATTACATTTATTTCATGGGTTCTACAGTACCCCGCTGGCAGCGCCTTCCGAACGAAAACAAAGCGTCGTCCTTCTTCGGAAATCTTCGGGTGTGCCCGAGGATCGCAAAGAATTCTCGTCTGCATTTACCCGACGCAAGTTTGACGACGTTATATCTGCTTGGATTCGTGGCACACAATCAGAGGCACCCGTTGACTCGTGACATATCCGGTCCGACTTCCGGTCCGCGGACCGCACCGTTTCCGTTTGGCTGGCACGGCCTCTTCCCCTCGCGCCCCGCCAGTCCTCGACGATTCCCGCCACTCTTCTATTGTCGTCGCGTTCACTAGCTCGAAACACGCGCGCGCCCCGACACTCGTGAAGTCTACGACGCTCCGTTGCCGTCGCTCGCAGTTAATCACGGTTACGCATTTCCAAGTACGAGTGATGACGTAGTAGTTTGTAGAATACGAGTAAACCGAGCAGCCTCCAATGGAATATAAAAAGCAGTTGTGTCTATTTAGCTCGATGTAAACAAACGAGAGTGATCGAAGGTCGCTCTTAGGATGTGCCAAAACGTGTTGTTACGGCGTATTGCGTGTAGATGACGCGAACCCGTAGGTGTCTGTGATGAGTGAAAATGGCAGTAGTGCCGGGAAAGAATAAATTGAAAATGGGCAGTGGCGGCCGATATTATGGCGCCTATCTCATCTACGACGCGGCGAACTCGTACCTCGCTGCTTTGCACGGCAAGATGCCTCCCGCAGTAGCCGTCACGCAACCCAGTGTTGTTCCCTCGCCTGTGCACGTTCAAAACCCCCGTAAGTTTTATTCTTTTTATTTATGCTTCAGCCTTCTCTCTTAATAGCAGCGTAGTGCCCCTTCACGAATTTTTACAACACACTGCGTAATAAGGTTGGGTTCAGGGCTCACTGGGTTGACCGGAAGGGAAGGTGGCACAGCTTCCGGAAATCGTTCCAACCTCCCTGCCAATTTTCTTGAAAATATTTACGTTAAAATAATATCGTTACACGGTGTTTAGGTAGATTCGTTTGTTACGGGTGATCGCGTGTCGCCAGCGCGTAGACGAGATGTAATCGAGCCGTCAAAAGCACGAGTGGTAATGTCTTGAGGTCTCAATCGTTTCACCCGCTAGAATACAAGGATCGAGAGCTGATCCTGATGATATCGAAGAAGTGCAACCTTCGAAAGAGAGGTAGTATACGATGTGAGGAATAGACTGTGGGAGAGACGAAGAGGATAAGAGAGAGCGGAGATAGAGCGTGGTAAGCGTAATACGCTCCCGTTCTTTTTGGTCTGTCAGGATGAGGGAAGGCGGCGCGCGGATGCAGAGCCCGGCGAGGAGGGTCGGGGTCGGAAAGACCCTACGAGACGGGATAGCGTGTCTGTTTTGATTTATAAGAATTCGCCACGAACCCCTAACCTAGCCTCCTACATCTGGCCTCACCTTAGCCTCCTAGATCGGACTAGATCAGCCCCCCTCTCCCTCCTTTCCCTCCTTCCCCCCCGCCCACTCCACCTATCTTGCGCGTGAATAATAGGTACTCGCCTCACCGCCGCCACCCACTCATCTTCTTTCTCTCTTATCTCTCTTGCACCTTTGTGTCTTTTCCACCTTTTCTCTCGCTCCTTCTACATTTGTTGGATTCTTCTCCCTAGGACTCGTCGTCTCGCTCCGTTTCCCCACAGCCCTGTGTTCCAAGTTGTCCTTGTAGGTCAACCGTATTATGAGGAGAATTATTCATGGCATAAAAAAGCGGACATTCGGACAGACAAGCAAGGATCGGAGGTAGTGACGAATCGACGCCGGGCGTCCCGGGCGACGCCCACGTCCAGTAAACTTCGTCTCATCGACTGCCGAGCGAATTAATCCGCCGATGTCCGGCCCGAATTACAATCTATGCCGACGGTTCATCACCGTCGAAAGTTCAACCCGTCGCTCGTATACGCAGCGAGATAATGACTAATAAATTAATCCTAGGATGACCAGCGAATGTTTTGTCAGGACGAGATTCCCTGCGTGTACCATTAGCCGTGCGGTCCTTGTCGGCTGGCGGCGCTCGGGTCCTCCTCCCAAGTGGCGTATTCCAAGTATTCGATCCTCATGGGCGTAGTCGTATTGCTCGACAATAATAATTTCATCGCCTAAACCAGATGCAAGGTACGCGTAACCTAACTGGAAATATAATTTTGAAGATTCTAAGAGAGGCTTCGTACGATCGATCGCAAAAATGGTCTTATCTCCATTCTTTGAGAATTCTCAAAATGTCTTTCTCGCTCTCTCGACTGTCCTTGTGCGCGCAAAGGATCGATGACGCGGACACAAGCGCCTGGAATTCTCGAACGAATCGGCGCGATAGAACGGCCGGTGCAGTTGTGCACGTTCTGCATATACCGTATAGGTTGTCTAATGTATGCTCTGGAGCATCCAGGTCCCACTGGCCCCCACCGACGAGCGCGCCTATACGTGGCAGCTAATAACCGGCGATCGAATTATTGCCTTTATCTTAATTAAAACAGAAGGAGGTTCGTAAGCGTGGCCGCTCGTAAAGCGTCTTGCTTTGATTGCAGAAACAATACCTCGTTAAGTTCCTAGTCAGCGATCTGCTGCCGCCTGTGGCTGCCTGGCTGCCGTGACTCCCGCGACGCCCCTGAGCACACATGCTCTTCCACTGTCCTTGCACAGTACACATACTCTGCATTCCTTGCAGAAACAGCATTTTGCTTCCGACTTGCAGATAAGGGAGAGAAACCGAGCGCCTCGCGCGTATATGCGTATTTATCGGCAGCTCTAAACGTAATAGTAATGCTGTACAAATTTGTTCTATCATTCGCGTTCGTCAGTCCATTCAATTTATTTAAATTTTATTCCGACCCGAAGAGCATTGTGGTGGGTCGGGTGTGGGACTATCTCAGAGTGCACGGGCTGCACTCGGATTTTCCTTTCTTTTGACACCCTTTTTTTTTTTCTTCTCCTCCACATTACAATCACTCTTCACTGCATCCGAAAACCTTAGAACTCTCTTTTTCTCTCTCTCCCTCTCTCTCTCTCTTTCGCTCCGACTCTTACCCTCTAGCCTGTAAACTGCAATGTATTTTCCCGCAGGCGTTTTCTTAGCTTAGCTTTTCTTGGGTCGCCAGTTAATTACCGGCAGCTTAGGTCTTAATTGTTAATTTCGCGCATTATGTTATTCTTTACTGGGCTCGTTAAGGATGAAAATGCGTTAAACGCGGCCGCGAGGGAAATGAGATTTCGCTGAAAACCGCGAAACGAAGGAGAAAAACGAGAAGAGATGAAAAAGGTCGAGTCGCTCCTAAAATGAAATACCTTCGTCTACCTCGTCTTCCCTCACTCTGCATCTTCACATTTTCATCCAGGCAGTTCTTAGAAATGCTTACAGATTGTTGCAGACGCGAAGCTCGCTTATTTCTGCTATTCCTGTGACATCGTCCTAACGGAATTCTAAGTTCTCCTTCCTTCTTGACGATTCACATGGCCGGCATGAGTTTTCGATTGCCGAAACAGCCCAGCACCAGCCACATCAGCCACACCAGCCACACGTGTTACAAGTGGTTTTTCTTTTCTTCAAATTCCCTCCTCGAACTGCCATGGAAATACACGCCACACGTGCACCAGTGTCTTAATCCTAACAATTTCGTCCTCCATAACGCATACCAATGCTTCGGCTCTATCATATGTGAGAGGGATGAAGTATAGAATCGACTCCTCGACGCAGGGTGAAAATGCATGGGATAAGCGCTTTGCGAGTATCTCAATTTCGTAAATCACGATACTTTTCAATATTCCCAAAGCTGCTGGGTCAGAAGTCGCGTAAACTCGAAGGAAAGCGACACCCCGTGCCAATTTTACGGCGAATTCTCGTGGGAGAAAAAAAAAAGAAAAGTATTACAAAAGTACGAGTTGTAGTTACGAGCAGTGCCGTATTGTACTATCCGCGAGATAGGTGCACTCGCCCCGACAGTGGGCGACTCGCTACTTTAAAAGATTCAGCGGAGATCGTGTAATATAGTGAGAGCGAGAGAGAGCGAGCGAGTAGCGATGGGAGGGGAGGAGAGTGAGACAGAGAAAGAGAGAACATCCAGTTCTGTCCTCCCGACTGTTATAGTCACCGGGCAGGAAGGCAGTCGGTAGTTCGTAGAAGGTATGGAAGGACTCCTTAGTGGAATTTTATTTAGTTGGCATTTTTCGTGGTCGGCAGACTGCTGCTCCTTCACTCAGCTTCCCCAAGAGTATCTCGAACTTCTGGCATCTTGTATGAGAATATTTTGGTCACGTCCTTCCCATCATTCTCTCTCAAATGCCGGGGCTTGCAAGCACCGAGTCCTTTGCTCTGAGTGATATTTTGCCATTTAATCCTCTCCCTCTCTCTGTCTCTTTCTCTCTCCCCCTTCAATCCTCTCTTTCTTTATCATCATCTATCCCTATGCTCCGTCAGCCGCCCCTGCTTTCCATATTTCCTGTACCCACGAATTCTCTAATTTCCCGACGTCGGCTTCTTTGCTTCCCAGAGATCATTCGCGCCCTTTGACCCCCTTTTCATCCCGCTCCCACTACGCAACCCTTCACCCTGCCAAATCAACTCTTTAGCAAATTAACGATATCAGATCATTGAGGAATTTGTAATTTTTTTTCTTCTTCGTCCCTTCTGCGTAATTTCCTTCCGTCCCGATGAGAGGCTAGGTGGTCCATTAGTCGCTATCGAGTCAAGAGAGGAGGACTGGGTCGACGAGCGTTTCTCTCTCCTTTCAAAGTTTCTATTCTTTTAACCTTTAAAGGTCGAAAAAAATAATTACACACGGGGGCATACATACTACAACGGCGCGGCATTCCAGCACGGCGGGACTAACTTTATTAGACGCCTATTTATAAACTAATCGTGATTTATAAACCGATCTGAAACAATGGAGAGGCACGCCATGCATCATATTCGCCTAAGACGCTCGCTTGCGAACTTGTTAAGCTTTCATAAATTACGCGAGCTCAGCGCCCCCCCCACCCCCTCACGGGATATGCAACTACGCGAATGTCTACGTGCGCGACGGTACAACCCGACTGTAGGAGCGTCGCGACTCACGGGCGAAACTTTGATTCGAACGTCGGATTTTCTTGTCCTTAGAAAGCTAAACGTTCCTTCCGTGTTCCGTGAAATAAAGGGGACGATACTGCGCCATGAAATTGGACGACATTGTCACAAGGATCGCATTAGTCGCCGTGGTACGTAGCGTGTTGGAAAGTGCACACACAAGCTAATTACAGGACGACACGAATGCCTTTAATTACTTTTATTCGAGTTTCGACGAAATTTAACTAGGTGAATTTACTATTTCGATTCTACTTCTGTTTTCTCTCCTTTTCCTCTCGTAGCGTGCGAATAGCACTCTGTCTCTATTTCTCTCGCACTGCCTGGCTCCGGTACCGACTCAGCAGGTTGTTTCTCCTCGAGGTGGATCCACCTGCGTCTAGACTCTTAAAATTAATTCTGGTGCGTCTGGCTAAGGGCTGGCTTCTGAATCTTTTCCGGAGATCCTATCGTTGATGGGAATGCTAATGAGTCCCGAGGAGGAAACGTGGAACGTTCGAATTGCGAAAAATTGTCAAAAGTCCAAATAAAGGAACAGCTCGGATGGCTCTGTTGGATATTGGTAGCGGCGAACAAGAGGTGGAGAAAGAATAAAAATAAGGAGCAGTTGAAGCAGGAGAAAGGTGGTAGCTACTAGCGACTACCTCTCCCGGAGATTGGGTCGCTCGCGGCGAAGTAGATTCTCGTATGTCTTTCTGGCATTCGCAATCGAGTCGTTCCGCGACATTGCCATAATGGAGACGCCTCTTCCGCGACGCTTTATACTTCCATCGAATAATCGCAATTAGAGAGAATTCACTGCTGAGCTCGCAATCTTCTCTCACTCTATATCTTTTGCTCCGCCGTCACTCTGCTACACTTTCTTCTTGTTCTCGTTTGTCCTTTTCTCTCCTTCTTATGCCATCCCACGTTCTCTGACTCTTACCTCTCTCACGTGCAACCGGCGTTTGGTAAGGATCCAAGAATGAAAATTGATCGCGCAGTCGGCGCCCAACAAAAACGGCCTCCCCTATCAATCCTCGATCAGGGGCATCAGGGCCAAACTTAATAGCCCATACTCTCAGGAATCTGATTACCGGCTAAACAGTATCGTGAGACTCGGGCACCCACGCGGAGGTCAGGTCGAAGGGCGTCGAAGAAGATGAAGCAGGGAAATAGGAAGATGTGGGAAGGAGAAGCGTAGGAGGCGTGCGAAACCTAAGAACAGCTCAGAAAAAGACTCTTTATCCGTCCGACTGGAGTTTTTACGAGTTCGTCTGGACGACCTAAGGAGTCAGCACTGACTGAGCTCAGTTTAGAAGGAGGCTGCATCCCCCTGCAGGTTCTTACTTTTTCGTTCCAAGTTCAAAGGGTGAGTAGTGCATGTAACGGGAGAAACGGCTGAAGGATTTATAGGGAGGATTAAGATGATAATGATGATGATGATGGTTGGGTACAGTTTAGAAGGGGAGGATGAATAGGAAAAAAAACCAAGTACAAGAAGTGGGAAACTCGTGTTGGCGTTGGGCTGGTATTCGGAAATGGCTTAGGGGGTGAAAGGACGATGTGGCACAGTGTGACGCGCTGTGGCTGGAAACTTCGGTAGGAAGCCAACCACCTCAGTGGGTAATTCAAACAAGGCTAACCTAGAGTAAGCCGGCGTGGATCCATAAATCGGTAAAACGAGAGCAAAACGGCTAGATTGAAGAAAGTTGGGGGTAATAGATAGGGAGGCTAAGGCGCCTCGTAGAATACAGAATGAGTGCAGAAGCCTCCAAGTCACATATTCTACCGAGTGTTTCAACTCGACCTTTAATATCCCCATATCTCTCTCTCTCTCTCTCTCTCTCTCTCTCTCTCTCTCTCTCTCTCTCTGTAAGGTTTCTGCATCCTCGCACTTACACTCCACTACCGCTTCCACCGGCATCCTTTCACCGTCACTCGATTCCTCCAATATTCCAGGACTACCCAATTCGCGTGGAGACGTTTGAGGAATAACTGAGTTCGATTCATCGAATGGCCCAAGAGGCATTCTAAAAATGTCCTAGCGCTATAACCATTGATTCTTGACTTCGGGAAACACCTGGAGTCTGACGGCTCAAGGAATTAAGGAAGATAAAGTTGGTAAGGAAAAATGACAAATTCCAGAGGAATTCTCATTGATGCGACGCCTTGATTACCTGAATTTATTGGAGATCGTTCCAGAAACGAGTGAGTCACAATACTTAAAAATTTCTCGAGTAAAGTCGAATCTCACTGGACTCGGGCGAATAAGAGCTGGAGATCGTTTCCAAGGTGGCTGCTGGAGGTAGTTGAGAATAGTTGAAGATGGGAAAGGAAATAGGCGAAACCCGGTAACGTTCCGGTAGTTCACATTCGGCTTCTATCGGATTCCCATCTCGTTTCTCAGCTAGAATGCATCTCGCGTTCACGAATCGTGTCTGGAGTCCTCCTAAAAAAGCAGGGAATTAATAGCTGCGAGAATAGAAGCAATAGGTAGCCAGGACCCACGACGGCAGCTCTCTAGATTGGTATCAACGGTGATCACGAGAAATCGGGAAAATCGTTGATTTCGATGAAAATGGGGAAATCGGATAAACGGTAGATAAGAAAAGTTTATGTCTAATTGAGAAGAGTAAGAAGTCAATTGGTTCGGACTAGCCTTGGGAAGCTGTCGAATCCCTCGTAAAACCGTGTACGTGTGAGCTCGAATCAACCCTCCTCGTGGTGGCTGCTGCTTTTGCTCTATATCCATTTCTGGGCTTCGTTCGGTCTTTGTGCTCTTTCCACCGAGGCCAAACTGAAATATAAGAAAATGACGACAGGGTCGCTGAAACGAGGGCGAAAGTGGAAAAGAGTGGAATTGGGTAGAAAATGGAGCGTCGGTGCGGGCAAGAGACAGATTATAATGTGCGCTTGAGTAATACCTATTGGAGGAAGGGGGTCGCCGGTATTAGGAAAAATTGGCTACGGACCCTGGATCCTAATAAATTATTGTCTTCGAAGTGGGATTCGCCGAGGTTTCGCCCAGTTTCAGCCCTTGTGTAAACGAGGGATTAGCCTAATTGACAAATTTGTTCAAAAGCAACGCCAAACCCGCCCATCCTCCTAAGCGGCTGCGTCCCGCTCATCCGCACTTCTCGTGTCTCTAGCAAATATCCAATTGAGTTGAGTTGTCCCTGTTTTCGTGTATTATTAGAAGAGCTGTTGGAAAAATTGAAGGATTTGTTACATATCGCTGTGTGGAGATCCAAGCGCGACACACGAGATCATCGTGCATCCAAAGTGAAGCTGGCTCTTACTTGGCAGATCCAAAATGTAAAATGCGCACGTTCTCGAGGATATTAAATATTATGAGGAAGGAAAATTAATTTGAGCGAAGACGAGAGAGAAGCATCGCACCAAATTCTCATCGAGACATCGCAGGGGGTTGCATTCGATATTAGGACCAGTAGCCGCAAAAGTCGCAGCAGCTGTAGTAGCATTGGGACATACTGCTGCGGAGGCAGAAGCAGTAGCCAGAGTTCAGTTTCATAAATCCTCGTTGGCGTAATTTGACTTACAACGTTTTTGGCCCCCTTTATTACGTCGCCCGTACAGGGGTAAAGCTCGCACATATTCGTGGCAGATTTTTTTAAGGGATGACTCCAGCCTGTCTCGTTTCTTCTGATTATTCTAAACGCTACCTTGACTTCGCCTTCTTCTTTCCTCGTAGCATCCCTTTTCCTACGAATCTGGCCTCCCTCTGGCAACCCTCGGTCCTACCCTCGAGGCAACCTTCACGACCCGCCGCCGAGCCTTCCACCAACCTTTGATAAATCCTACGGGCTGACGTCTTCGCGGTGCCTTACCTTTCGCTTTTTCTTGCCAAGAAGATATTCCGGAGTCCTGCAGAGTCGCAAGGGCTTCCACTGCCGCTGACTCCCAGCGCGACCCAACGCGAATCAGACTCATTCTTCAAGAAATTACACAGGGTTCTCGTTCATCCGATAGCTTGCCGATTCGACTGGCGGCTCCGCTCGGATCGTGTTGCGACCAATGTCCGAAGCCCATTTAAGCTCGGGAACAATGCAATAATGAAACTCAAATATTTTTAAGCCCAGCTACGGGAAAGCCACTGGGTATGCACTGTAATACGTTTGGGGCCGCGTGCACCGCGCATAGTAAATGGATCGACCAATATTTGCGGGCTTTTGGCAAACAATCAAACAAACAGGAACTGTTCGGCATGTTCGAACACTAAATGTTAGTTAGCGCAACTCAGGTGTGTGTCATTTCCATTAGTAGTTGCGGTGATTGTCTGGCCTATAACGGGTCGGCTCCCAGTGCTATGTTCTAAGTACACAATAGCTAACCCCACTTGTGCACCTAACCCCTTTTGCCAACGCGATCCACCCTTTGGATACGCCAGGCCACCCTTAAGCAAGCTATACGTATCACAAGACACTTCAGTGCGTGCCGACGCCTCCCGTAAACTGTTTTTCAAGCTCGCATTTCGAATTTTATACTTTTTTATTATTGCGATTTTCAAAAATTCAAGATCCGTCAGTTCTTCTTAACATCAATCTCGCAAAAGCTGCGTCCGATCTTGAGAATAATTGTTCCTCTCTGTCAATGTGTCGATTAGCTTCGTAAACTGGAATTCGTGACTGTTGCCATTTTCGTACGATGCATTTTCGCGAAGTCAGGCGCGACGGGACGAGACGAGAAAATGGATGCGATAATAGCCGACGATCTCAATTTTGTGCAATTTTTGCGAAATCTGCGATATCCGGTAAAATGAGCTCTCGATGATCCAGGTCCGAGGTCATTGATAATATTAGCTCATCCTAGCAGCAGATATTAATAAAAAGGGTACCGCGTTAACGCGGTAGCCAACCTTATAACACACACGGAGAATGTGCTGATATTTCGTCACAATTTCCCAGCGTAATCACTGACCCGGAAGACAGCATACATATATAGCGTTAAAATTGACACGAGATAATTCACAATAGAATTAAAGTATAAAAATAATTTGAAAGCGTTCCCAGTGCTACCAACTTCGGTCCACGAATCAGTGGGAACCAACAGTCGCACATCCAACAGTGTAGACACGACAGTGGATGCCCGTTGTAGTACCCGATTGCAAATGCGTCGCGTGAAGCGTCGCGACGCCCAGTGAAACTCGATAAAGAAATAGATCCGGGCAGATGGTGCTGTTAGTACGGGACAACGTCGTTCGCTTAACGAGCACCGAGAAACTAATCGCACCCCGTCCGCGCGATGCCTCTACCTACTAACGTAACACGCGTACAGTCGAATCCACATAACTCAACCTGCTATGACCCACATCCAACTAATTTTCAGATAATTAATATTTCACTCGTGGCTTTGTTCCGCGCGAGTTAATTTCGATTTGGCCACGTTTCAGTTTCCTGCACAGCGGTTGGATTGCCTGACTGTGTGAGTGGACGTCCCCCCACACCACCCCTCCGACGCTCTGACTTCCTGCCTCACTGAGCTCCTCTCTGCCCGCGAAAAGCTCTGACCAAATTTTAACACGTGCGACTCCATTCCCCTGTCACCGCGCACTCGTCGCGTCGAAAAACTTTTCCTCGGTGACAATAAACAACCGCAGACGCTGCGGCAGGAGGGACGCTACTCGCGTAACGAGAGCCACTGGTTACGTTTGAATTCCGTTCGCGTGATCTTCTCGAGAGGCGGAGACCAGGGCGGTAGTTTGGGGTGGCAGACTGTAGGGAAGTCGGGGGGAACGAGGGGGTAGAATGATGCGACCCCCCAGCATCGATATTCGACCCTTGTACCGGCAATCGGATTCCCCGTAACAGCCGAGCGCGATCGGATAAAGTTTCTTTCATTAGTTTTCAACCTAAGTGCTCAAAGGTTCTTCCTGGCCCTCGTTGTCGGCAAATGACTTGAATGTCCTGCTTCTCGTATCACTGAGAGAGAGAGAGAGAGAAACAAGAAGTAGTGGCTAAGGAGGAGCGGGGAGGGGGAGAGGTTAATTTTGGTTAACAATTCCTATTGACAATACGATACCCTTAAATTTTGACTGACAGCTACACCATATATGTATATACAGCCGTGATACGTGCTTATGTAACCGACTCTGTGACGGAATAGAATTTCTCCTTTCTCGTTGTAAAAATGTAGCTAGGGCAATATCGATTCGGATGGTTCTCGTGAATTTTTATACTACAGAGCCCGTCGTCCCAAAATATTTCACGAAATGAACCGAGCATCCCTCTCTGTTAGGATAGGAAGATAGGAGGATGCTGGAGAATAGGCAAGAAACTGTGGCGTCGGCGTCGACCTCGTTCGAGGCAGAGGTGGGAAGCGTCTTCGCGTCACCAGGAAATGGCGACCGTTTCCTCCCCGTGCCCAAGCTCCGCCGTCGCTCCTCGCAGCCGCCCCCTCCCCCCTGCCCCCTTGCCACTCCTACTAAAGATTTAACTATGCAGCGACTCTCAACCTCGTAATCCCTAATCCCTCGCACGAGATAGAAGTCAATTGCATAAAAACTTGAATCATCCCAGCACCAACTCTATGCGAGTCAAACTTTGATTACATTGTCACGTAAAATCACTCGCAGATCCTATCAGCTAATTCCGACTGTCAACCTTTCCCTATGGTAATCGCCTTCGCGACACCCTTTTCCTGCCCTCAGCCCCTCGTCCTCAGAGTCACAGAGGAGTCCTTATCGTCGTCTCTCGGGGAGCGAGAGCTCGAGCGCAGGCCAAGGAGAAATTCTCCAGGACTCGAAGACTTTCTTCCTGGCTGTTTCGCAAGGTTCTTACGTGATTTCTCGATTTTATGATGCGGAAGGAAGAGAAGTTGACTGCGAGTCGATCGTGATCTCGAACGAGTGGGATCAGCGAGGTGAGCGAGCTGATCGAGATGGCCAAAGTGGACGAGATTGGGCGGAGAGAAGGAGAAGATCAGGCGATCGACGTCTTGGTAGCAATATCGTAATTAACCGTAAGTCGATGAATATGAAATCTGGCTGTGGAGCCCCAGAAGGTAACGGAAGGAAGAGGAGGATGGAGGAGCGAGGGAGAAAGAGAAAGAGAGAGAGAGAGTGAGAGAGAGAGAGGGAGAGGAGCCGAGTGCCAGCGGAGTTTGCACAAATCAGACTAACTTAGCTTAGTGCCGGTTCCTCGATTCCACGATTCCTCAGTTCTTCGATTCCAGGGTTCTCGGAGTCTGCTCCAGAGCCAATACCAAGGCGGGCTTCTCTACTCCAATAAGCCAAAAGATAGAAGCAAATATTGTCAAGGGGGATGGAAGAGGCCGAAGATGCAAAAAATCGGTGAAAAACTCGCAGACTGAATTGCTGAGTTAGTGGTAGAACGGCTAGGAAAATCTGTAGGAGGGGAGGGAGGGAGAGAGAGAGAGAGAGAGAGAGAGAGAGAGAGAGAGAGAGAGAGAGAGAGAGAGGCAGGAAAGGAGTAGAGGGAAAAAGAGAAACGCTGGTGGCGGTTAGTCGTTCGGATGCTGATGGTGATGCTACTGTGGTTCGAGGGATGCTAGGGCCGCCAGAGGGATGCTGAGGATGCGAAAGAGGGTTGCGGAACTGAAACAGAAGAAAAGAAGAGATAGAGCGATAGTGAGGGTTTCTCTCCTATGGGAGTGAAAGTGGGAGAGCAGCGTCAACCAAGCTTATTTGTCTTGACGCGAATTTATTTCCCACGAAAAAAAGTCCCGCTGACGGCCGTGTCCGAGTCCCGCGGGACGCTTATCCCAGTTTGTTACGTATGAACGCGGTGACAAAGAAGACAAGATCTCCGCCCACAAACGAGAGGTCATCCCGTCTAGGTTCTCTACCCTCTTTCTCAAGTCTTCGACTACTTTCCAGCTCCTTCAACGCCATCCTCCCCTATACCCTCCCTCTCCGCCCCCTTCCCCCGCAGGATCCTCCCGAAGACACCAGCGAGATAATGCCCGACCTCGGGATGGAGGTTTACGAGCATCGAGAGTAGCAGGAATTCTGAAATCGTGCGAGGCCCGCGTCGTTAATCCTACGCCGACCTCGTGTCCTCGATGAGAGATCAGAGGTCATAGGTCTCTTCTCACCGTGAAAAATGTCTCTCCGTGGGAGTGAGGCGTCGCGATGCAGCTGAATATAAAAAAAAAGAAAAAAAAACGAGGCTTGCGTAATCACCGAAGCGTCACTGTACCTATGAGGGATCGGTCGCGAAGGGACGCGAGTAACAAGTAACGAGTAGCGTGTCATATTCAGATAGAAATCGGTGAGTGGACCGGAAGGGAGGCTGGAGTAAAATTGATGGGCACCGTTGTCTGGTATTTATCGAATTATAGATTAATTGAGGGAAATAATCGAGGCTGGTGCAACGGCACAGAAAATCAAAGCTTTGTACGATAGTGTAACAAAGTTAGCTCGAGCATCGCGGCTCCACGGCTGGTTAATGGGGAATGGCCTACAGAGTGTATGAATGCGCAGTTCAGGACTGACGTCGACTATGGACCAGCCTGGCTGATGGCAACTAGTGGCAACTCGCGCGAATGAGCGCAAACGGACGCGAATTCTCGTTAATCTGCAGGAGGAAAAAGGCCGGGCGCGTCAACGCGGAACTTGCCTATCCCCTGCCGTATATAATGCGAATCTCAGTCGCCCAGCTTCCCTCGAAATTTCCTGTTTATTTGAAACGATCAGTGGCAGCCGAGAACTTTTCCCGAGAGGCACGTGGGAGATGCTGCGAGAGAGGAGTCCTGGCTGGTTAGGAGGGTGTAAGGAGGCTTTAGTGATCTGTACATGTATACTACTATACTTTTACGCAGATACATACCTTTTACAAAAAGAAAAGAAAAGAGGACCCAGTCGCGGGTCACTGGCAGGCTCCGCTTCGCTTTGCCATCTTGCTCCTTTCTTTTTCTTTTTATTCTTCGCTGCCGAGTCCTTCCTTCGCCTTCCCGTGGCCTCATCTCGTCCTCATACTCAGGCTTGTAAGAGGCTGGGTAGGCAGTCGCCTTAATTCGGGACACCTAGGGCGCCTTTCTTACTCGGCAGATTAGGGTGGATAGGCGGATTGAGTCGAGAGGAAGATAGCACGGATAGAAAGCGCACACACACACACACACACTCACTCACTCTCCTTCTGGCTCACTCCTCTGCCTCCCACTTCGGATCACTCGCCGAGAAAGGATAGGATGACATCGGGTGGGTGGAGGGGCGGGGGGGACTCTAGGGGTTACAGGCCGAGGGGAAGGTTTTCTCGGTTGGTTAGAATATGTGGGGCTATCCAGGATGCCGCTCACGTGCCTCTAACTGCCACGGTGTGTCTGTTCTCCACCCTCCTGCACATTGTGAGTTATACTTTGGACCTATCACCTATACCATCCTATACCTATTCTCCAACCTACCAACCTACCAACCTACCAACCTACCAAACTACGTACTTACCTACTTACACGAACCTGGAGAACATACAGGACGTCGACGTAACTTCCCAAACGACTTCTTTGTTCTTCCCACGACTTTTCGAATCGATCCGATCAGATCGATTCTCATCTGCAGGAATATCCCGATCCTCCTACTACTAGGAAACATCTGGACCAATTGGAAATTAATCTCTAAACAGAGTCCAGCCATGCGGTGGCTCAAATCCGTATGACTCTCGAGCTCTTTGAAGGATGAATGAGAAAAACTGAAATTGCTAGGCTATGTAGGGAGGTGGGTGGTTCCGGAGGTACAGGCAGAGGGACTCGGAGGTCGGATCCGGAGAAGAATTAGGAGGATGAGAAAGAGGATGAGATTTCTGAGAGATAAGCGCAATCACCCGTAAGGAAACATCGATGGTGAGACTTATTCAAAGCATTACTCAAGCATCGCCCCGAGCCAGCATATCGATAGCCTCGCGGACCGAAACGAGCTGATATTTGTCCCGGACTCCTCCACCTCCTCTTTTTCTATTTTCTCCTCTTCCTTCGCTTTGCTCACGTTCTCCTCCTATTCTTCCTCTCCCGGCTCCTTCGTATCGCTTCGATCGCCAGACGGAAAAAAGGGCCAGGTTATCTTCGGAACGACGCAAATCTTCTTCCCATCGTTATTCAAGCAGCAGATTTCACGGTTTTGTCATCCAATGATTCCCACTCGTCAAACTTCCATCCACCTATAACCTATACGCGGTGCATAAATGCATATATAGGAAAGATGCATAATACATTACTAGTATACGGAAGCGCAGATTTCATCTCGACTACACTCGATAGGAGGGTATCCGCAGCCGGTGCGAAATTTCAAACCGATTTTATTCGCACCCCTTTTCAGAGGGACAGCCGACAAATTAATTTAGTGCGCCAGTAAAATAGTGCCAGCGTTACTTCGCCCTGCGGTTTATTAACAAAATGTAATTATATTATCGCCTGAAAAACGTGACTCCGTTCCTCTTTCTTTCATCTCTGCCATTACCACTGTCCTCGCGTTGATTCACTCACTCTCTCTCTCTCTCTCTCTCGTAGTTTCCACGAAGAGAAAAGAAAAAGAAAAAAAAAGGAGGAACTGTGGCATCGTGCCCAGTGTACTCGCAAAATAGCGAACAAACGTTGCTTCCTATTCTCTCTCGATCTCTTTCTCCCACACTCACCACCCAACGCCCCCACCCCCCTCCCGCCCGTTCTCTGTCTCGCTCTGTATTCACCATTCACCCTAAGCTGTGAAATCGTCACTTGGCCACATTGTATCATCGGCCACCCTCATCCCGTACAGTAATATTTAATATTTTCCCTCTCGGCAGCACTCGTGTCAGCATAATGCGATCCCAATATAGTTGGGTACACTGTTCACTGTATATCGTACAGTACACCAACGTACCACACTCCGATAGAGTAGAAATCATATGGGCACGCACGTACCTACTATCTACATTATATACGGGCTTGCAGGCTGAATTTGAAAGATACACGCGATCGACGTGGGTTAGATTATTATAATGTTTCCATTAGTATTGTTCTTGGGCATATTTATCACAGAGAATTTTTGTTGTCCAATGCCCTGTGGCACAAGTTGGATCTAGATTGTTCGTTGACAGCACGAGAAAGAAATGCGAAGGGACAGATCGGGAAGGTCTACAGGGTGGTCGCAAAGTCGAGATGCGTTTAAGGATGCGGCGAGGCAGGCGTAGCTAGTTAATTCATGATGGAGGAACGTCTGGGGAAGCCCCGTAAAGTATCGAGTCCTCTAGCGTGACATTGATCGGTCCGAGGCGCTTACTCTGAGCTTTGTCGAGTAATCGCATTAAGTTTAGCCGCGGTGCAATTCATAATTCCATTATTAACGCCCGCAAAGCAAAACGGGAGACGCTTTATTCGCGTAAGAGTATTATAAGTACGCGCGACTTCACAGTCAGTTCATCGCGCGACACCTGCTCTCCGTTCCTGGTCATCGGTAAGCGCGGAATTGAACCCTTTGGGATTTCCTGGAGCGTGGGTTTAGAGTCTACGAAAAGTGAGGAGAACAATTGGGAATGGCTGAGGAGATTTGGCAACGTATTCGCGGATGCTGCGACGGTAGCTACGGTGTATGGAGGATTTAGGGTAAGCGGACAGTGAGTTGTCGAACAGAAATACCTTTAGGTGGGCCAGTGGGTGGGGCGTGAAAGTCCGCAGGGACAAACTTTAAAATTATACAAAACTATTTAAATAGACGCAGAGTAGCGCGGGTGGTTGGAGGCTGGATGGAGCTAACGTGGGTAGTCGGCGGTGTGGCCCCCTCGTTTTTACGGGTAAATCCATCAATTTGAAATGCAGGCAGGGAGCGGGTAGGTGGGTGGGGGGGGTGGTCCTGGTAGATAGATTGGCGAGAGGTCGGATGAGAGACGGAGTACGAGCGAGAGAGAGGGAGGGTAAATGAGTAAGAGAGAAAAGGTAAGAGTTACTGGGGTTGCGGGGATGTCAGATCGTTGGGTCAGGCGGGGGCGGGGGGGTGAACTGCACAGAGGGAGACGGAGTGGTTGGTTGGCTGTCGGAGTGTGAGGTTATGTAGGCGGCTTCGTCGATGAGGAGAAGGGGACGATGCGAGAGGTGCGAGAGGAAAAAACACGGGTGATGCACAGGGATGCACGAGGGGGGCGGCGGAGGCTGCTTCGCTATAGAATGCATTGAATCGCGCCGAAATAAAAACAACCCTTTGAATGTTTTATATTGAAGCTACACCGACCGCAGAACCACGGGAGAACACCCCTCTGCCCTTCGAGCCCTCTGCCCTCCGGCCTCCAGCCACCCCTTGACTTTCTGCCATTCTTTCTTCGCTCCTCGGTCAGCACACCCCCCCCAATCTACTCTTAGCTCTCGACCCTCATTTTTTTTCGCTTGCACATTCCCGTCGCACCCCGATATCCCATCCCCCCTCCGTTCCTCGGTTTCCGTAATTAACGAAAAATCGACGGGCTTTACACTCCTATGCGATTTTCCTGCGGATACCGCAGGTTTACTTGCTTTTCTTATTTTTCATCCTGAATCATAATTCTGGTTGAGATACTCATTCGGGTTGTCGATTAGGCCACTTTTTTTTTCCAACAGCTACCACATAGCTTTGCGTCCCTTCGATCTCATTCCCTGTCGTTAGCAGTTCTGCAAAATCCGAACGCTGGCAAACTCGTACGGTGCAAACCGGTCCGGTAAACAGTAAATGGCAAATGGTAAATAGTAAATCGGTACACCTACAAAATAATGGATGATATTGCCCATGCGGAGGCGAGACCGCTGGCTGTAAATAGCCGAGGGAATTTCGCCAGGAGGCAGGCGGCTGCACGGGCATTTAAACTTGCATTATTTACTTTAAATTTCATTCAACAGACCCAGCATCCCTCCCAGCTGAGAAAGTTCCGTAGAGTTTGTTGCCGAGTTTGGTACTCATCCATGTCCTTGATCCGCTCCCTGCTAATCGGAAAACAATACAGACCCTCACCCTCCCCCTAGGTGGACGGACTATGCGATTCTACACTTTCTCCAAAGATTTCGCATTGTACTTTCTCTCTCTCTCTCTCTCTGTCTCTCTCTCTCTAGGGCTAATCGCCTTCCCAACGCCTATCCCTGCGTACGATCGGATGACTCTTCGAAAACCCTTGACCAAACCCTTCTGCGTAGAAAACCTCCTTCTCTGGTGTAAAAGGTCGCGCGCAAATGGCTGTGGGAAAATTGCCGAGAAAAAGCTCTTCGATAAATGGCAGCATCGACGGCTCGTCCGAGGGAGACTTTCTCCGTCGACATCGCCGAAAAAAACGGCGAAACCGATAGCGATTAAACTTGAAATAGACTTGCTCGAGGCTTTAACGGCGTCCCGACGTTGTCCATGGGGTTGGCAGCTACGACATAACAGCCGGCTATATGGGGCTCTCTTTTCCTTTCGCCGAGACAGACCGAACTGCTGTTTCTAAGGTCGATTAATTTTTTTTTGATAAGAACTGGAGCTTTTTGCCTTTTCCAATTCGCGTTGAACCATTTGAAACTCTTCCTCGTTCTCTTCCTTCTTTCGGTTCATCTCTGTCCACTTGTGATCAGCAGCCACTGTCTTTCTCCATGTGCCAATCTCAACGAAAGGTGCAACAGGATGTGTCTAAAGGATCAGGCAGAGAGAGAGAGAGAGAGATATCGCGAGTGGATAAGGACAAAACGATAATGACATTGTCTCTCTCTGTAAATGATATAGGTTGGGATTTGCGTTATTGGCAAAGATTGACCGGGAGGCTCGAAGGGGAAGGGAATGATGTAGATACATAAGCACATCCTCGCTAGATTTCATAATAGTGTGTATCAGCAGAACACGGGCGTGGCAGGACGGTGTTCAATAGTATACAAGACCGCTACACGGTACCCAATTATAGATATCTCGAGCGAACTTTAGGGGGTCTATAGCCCGTTCGTCGTAACTCGGCAATTTATAGCACACGTGCCTGATTTTCCACTCCCAGAGCTGGAACGCTTTAGCGAGCCGAGCCAAAACTCATCCCTTGTAGCCGAGCAGTGAGCCAGCCATCCAGCCATCCAGCCATCCAGCCATCCAGCCATCCTCGCCCTGGTCCACCTCCTCCTTCCCTTTGGCACCCCCGTGTGCCGCCAGCGGTTAGTTTTCGGATATGGCTAATAGTAATTCGTTTCAGTTTCGGCGCTCGCGAGTTTGCGCTCGCGCACGGGAAGCTTCCTAAATCATCAGATAATTACTTTGGTAATTAATTACAACTCTGTTGGGTCGTGGACCCACCCTCCTAGTACCAGCGAAGAGTGAGCTTACTAACAAACGAGCCCTTCTGCTCGGCTCCCTCCTCCCCTCTACCTCCATCTTTCCATTCATTTCCTCGTTTACCAGGGAATCTAGTATAGGTTTACTTGTCCCTGGTACACCCCCCCCTCTCCACCCATCCTCCCTCTGTCACCAACTTCAGTCATCTCATCCACCTCACATTATTTTTCATATTATAAATCACTTATCAAGTTTTTCCTAAAACAGCTCGTCCCTCGTCCCTTCCGCTATGTTCCTGTGTTCCGTTATGTCTCCCTAACTGGTCCGTTACCGCAGCCCCATTACCCTCAACTCATCTCATCTCGTCTCGTCTTCCATCTCGTGAAGGAACAGCGGTGTCCAACCACCTTCCAGTCCCTTCGAGCAAACTCACGCAACCTCCGTCAACTTCCTGTCTCCCAACAAATTCGCTTGCAAACTTAGAGTCGGCCGTCTCCTCTGAGTGAAAATTACATGAAAATCGAGTTAGATCATATTCAGTGGGTCAAGTAGGACCAGCTGCTGATACTTACTCCGATATATCTTATCTGCTAAACTTATGCCAGACTGCACCAAGTGACTATTAGCTACTAACCAGCTAGTATCTAGCCTCAGTAGCCTATGGGTTCCCGAGGAAAGCGGAAGACGAATGGCAAGAGTTGGCCCCTGCTCGTCACTTTGCGAGAACGGGGAGCGTCCATTAGTTAATTGTGGCTTCCTCGAGCAGTACCGCGCGACGCCGACGCTAGCCGTCGCGTCTCGCTCTTGCTTTTCTCCGTCTATTGGACATCTATAGATTTTTATTATACGCTGTACGTGCAACATCCACGTGTCAAACGCGACCAAAGGATCACGTGTGTATACCAGCCCACATGTGACACACCAGCCGTACAACGTCTGCACAGTAATATTGGAGTTGACTGAACGACTAGCTGTAGAGTATCCAGGGGTTGCGGGTAAGTTTGACAACCCCTAGATGCTGGGCGCTGATCAATGCAAGCAATCAGTCTTGCCACGACAACCCCTACATGACAGCTCTTTCAGTCCCATCTAGAATATCCTTCTGGCATCCACCTTGGCAACTCACTACTCCCCCATTACCGAAACCTTAATTGTTATAGTTACTACGCAACGCAGGCATAGTTTCCATTACGTCGTCGTCCACGACCTTAGCGGCGCCGACCTCGTCGTCTTTCCTTTCGTCGGTTTTTTCTTCTTTTTCTTTGCCCGATACACCCACCACTCGGAATATTGGCTGATTGTCAAGAAAAAAAAGAGACATTCGGATGCGGCGGAGAAGCAGTAGTTAGAAATGTTCGGTTTAATAATCATGTGGATATCGCGGGAGTCAAAGAGAATGACTGAGGGGAACTCAGGATGGTTCTGGTAAAGTATCGACAGGAATAAGGGCAGGACGCGTGTCAGGAACTCTCACTGGCGTCTTCTCCGAGGCGATAATGCTGCAAATTTATATTCCGAAGGCGAACCGACGAAGCTGCTGAATGTGCACTCTTGGCCGCTGTCGGGCACCCCCCTGGGGTGCTGGGGAGGTGCTGAGGGGTGCCAGCCACCACTTTGAACCCTACTCTAACTCCCAGCATCTCGACTAACCTCCCGAGCCAGAGTCCAACCATGCTTACTGCTGCCACTCACAAATTGACGGCCAATTTTTCACCGGGATCGTTCTTCTTTCTTCTACAATTTTTTTCTTCTGTGTTTTTTTTTGTGTTTAAACTCAAATATTCTTTTTTACTTCTGTTACGCTGCTCCCGACTGGCTCGATCTCAATTCATCCCTTCGGTATTCCGGCTCCTTATGTCTAAAATGATTATGAGTAGATAGTTAGGTTGAGCGAGCGGAGAGAAAGCGATCGTCGGAGTGAGTGAGTGAGGATAGAACGAAAGAGAGGGAACGAGAGAGCGTGTGATAAGCGTTAGCGACGGATCGGCCTACGATATGCTTACACGAAAATTAATCACAACAAATTAATTCGAGTTTCTTGTCACAGCGGCAAGAAGTATAATTTTCCGAAGGCTTCCTTTTTGCCGTTTACTCTCTTCTCCTTCGCTCCCTTCCCCGCAATGTCCTTCACTCTCTCCCTCTCTGTTTCTCACTCTACATTAACATAATGAGCAATTAATCACTAGAACGCGTGACGATGTCTTCTATAGAGTTAAGCAGCATTGGCACACCCTACACCCTCCACCCTCCACCCTCCGGCCTTCGCCCTCCGGAGAATTATATAGACCCACGTGGAACCGTGTGAAGTTGCCACAGGATGCCATAGCATCGACGTCATCCCACATAATATTCGCTGTGACGGCATGGGAAGAGCAGAGGGTGTGTTTAGGCAGTCTTTAAGCGAAAGCACGGCAGATGCTTTCGGTCACGAGAGTTGGGTTGCTGGGTTGCTGGGTTGCTGGGTCGTTGGGCCTTCGGCGTTGGGTCTCTTTGCTCGGTTGCTTGGTGACAGGCCTTTGTGTTGCTTAGCCCTCGGTAAGCAACCCTTGCAAGATTCCGCGGATATTAGTTCGCGGTATGATGCGACATTGGGGGTTTAACCATCCCCTACTAACCTGGTTGACACAATATAATAAGGCGTTTAAAGGAGATTACCTTCGACGATGAACCTCCTTGCGCCTATTGTCGATTCTCTCCTCGACTCGGTCTGAACTTGCACTTCGGCTCTCTCGCTTTCTCTCTCGGGTCTCGGCCCCGCCGTCTCTTTCTCTCCTGTTCCCAAGGGCCGATTCTTCCGGATAACGACGTCGCAGGAAATATTCTCCCACCCCGTTTCACTTCTCGTTACCATCTGGTATCGGTGACGTTGGCAAACCTGCAAAACGGTAATGGGTCGGGTTGAAGTACAAAAAAAAAGTGGAGCCACGCTCTGCTCCGACGGGGGGCGTCCGCGAATGATTTTCAGGCATCGCGACGCCAATGGTCAGGGGTCGTACATAAAGGCCGACCAGCCGTGTTGGTTTCCCCAAGTTTTTAGCTCGGCCAGAATCGATAGGGAGAGGCTAGCCACGAGGTGAAATGGTAGTAGTAGTGGTGGTTGTGGTTCTGTGGGAAGAGGGTGCACGAGGGAGGAGTGGGGTGGGGGGGGCCGATTTGAGAAGCGGTGGACGGCACTTTGTGCTGCATCGACACGAATTTGTATCCCTCCGTTACTGGACGCCACCGCCGACGCCGCAGGCCGTTCTCTCTTCTAAAAAGCTCGACTCGTACCACCCGTCAAGCAAAAATACATCACGTCCAGAGCCGCGAGCTGACCCCGAGAATATCAAGACTGCCCCGAAGCGTCGATCCAGGCACATACCTGTATATATATGCATTCTACTACGTACCTGCCCACGTTATGTGATATAGTATATGTATGCACCAAAGGGGAAGGTAGACTCATAATCAGTACATATAAAGAGAAACAGAAAAGCAGTTTATTCGATCGCGACAAGGTCTCCAGCTTAACCACCGCGAATACAACTGAGACAATAAGATATTTAAGGGATGTAAAAAGAGAAGACAAGGACGAAAAAGAATCAAGTCCTCGAGTACAAAGAATAAGAGCATATTACAATAATATCTCAGACAGTCTACTAAGCTCTGTGATATATACATATATACAGCAGCATCTGATAGCGCATTGTTCTACCTTTGAAATGGCCGGATCGCAAGAAAAGCACGTCGCGGCGGTGAAATTCCTCGCACTTCTGCCAGACTAATTCCTGGCGCAGGCTTCTTCCTGGTAATGGTAATCGTAAAAGTCCTGGTTCTTATTGTCGGTGAGCGAGGGGCTACTTCGCGCCCCTTTTGACGAGTTGTTGGAACGAGTGGTGGGTCCTGAAAGGGGGCGGGGGGTGGGGGGGAGAGCACGAATGACACGGGGTCAAACGATGGTCGATAGCGTCGATATACTCGGCACCTCGTGCGTCCAAGTCTTGACAAACATTTGCCAAGTAATCATTGCCAGATCCAGTAGCAATGTGTTGAGATAAGGCTAACTCTTATCTCTCTCTCTCTCTTTCCTTCCCCTCTCCCCTCTTTGATAAACATCGGTATTTTATTAATTCCTCTAGTATTTACCAAGCAGGGTATCATGAACGTTTTTTTGTTAGTCACTTGAACGTATAATGTCGCTGTCGATGTTTCCTGCTAATACCGGCTGCCAGTCCAAACGCTTTTAGATTGTTCCTCGCGAATCGATGGTCTCCTTCCGGAAGAGCGGCCATCGGCTGGGTTTATTATAGCTGAATGGGAAGGAATAATCACAGCTTGAGACTCCAGCGTGCACTGACCAGCCACGAGTGGTTACCCGTGGCTATCAGCTATCATAGAGAATCGACTCTATTGTTAGCGAGCTATTCCGCTAGTCTCCATTCCCTATACCGTTTCCATAATGCGAGAGGCTTAGCACCGCGCTAGGATCATAGTAGTACGTGCAATGTCAGGCGGAGGTTGGAGTAGCGGGGCTGGCGGGAGGCGGGCTGGCTAGGCTACTAGAGATTTAGGTAGGAAGGTAGGTAGGCAGATTGAGGCTTAGAGAGATGGCAAACAGCATCAATTTGGCATCGCGCCACCTCACACGCTGATGGATACACGCCAGATACAGCGGATACGCCGGATACACACCGAGGAACCTGCCATATAGACAATTTAATTAAGCTGATTCAATGTACACGCGATCCTGATACTCTCACACTTATCTCATCTTCTCAAGCTCGTTGACACTTCTCGAGATGCTCTTCCTGTTATCCATCGGTCCAATCTTTTACGTACTTACGTCTCTCCTCTGGACATTGAGCATTGGACCTGCTTAAGCAGTTAGTCCAGAGTGTTTGTGTGGGAGAGTGGGAGATAGAGAGAGAGAGAGTCTCTCAAAGGGGATGACTTATGCGAGTGCGCACTGTTGTTTTAGAGAGTGATAGGGATACGGGGACGCAGCATCAGTGGTCCGCGGTACTATCTACTGGTCGAGCGATGATGCATCACGCGCCGACTAGAACGGGCTGGTTTCCACCGGTCGGTAGTTCGGTCTGAACCGTGCATTAGCCAATATGTCGGTCATCCACTAAATCACTATGATTTACGGCGCTAGTGTCGCACCATCGACGCTACGTATACTTCCTCGTCTGTCACCGGTTCGCGAAACAAAAGCTCCCGACTCTCTCAGGATGGATGCTGCAAGCTCACCGAGTACTCCAAGTTCTTGAAATTCCACTAGCCGATCTACTCCCTCCTTTCTCTTTGCTTCCTCCTGCCTCTCGTATTCGATCTCTGCCTATTTGCTCCACCTCTGACTGCTGATACTGCCGATGCTGGGGTGCCTGGGCTTTTTTAATCGAGAGAGAGTGAGAGAGAGAGAGAGAGAGAGAGAGAGAGAGTGTGAGAGAGAGAGAGAGAGTGAGAGAGAGTGAGAGATAATAAAAGAGGAAGATGCTAATAAATTTTTCCATCCCCTGTATACCTATACCCAGAACATTCACTGAAGATATATCTAGATCTGGAAACTCGGCCGTACCTTGTCGACTTCCGCTGGGTCGGGCCGGTCATGAAATGCAATACAGAAAAAAAGAGAGTGACAATGAGAGGGAACGTCATCCCATACTGAAATGGAACTCTTATACGAGAACTCACACGCTTTCCTCCATCCGCGAGTACGGATTCTCGGGATTTCCAGCGGCTATGTTAAGTCTTCGAACGAGCCCTGTATTCTCTACACACCCTACATTTTCTATATATATACGTATGTGTGTTTGTGTGTGTGTGTGTAGTGGTTGAACATCCTACGCCCTCTTTTTACTCCCTATGGACTTTACCTTCCTCCTTCTGATATCCTCGTTCGCGATCAGCAATGCCTTGAGCCTCTTTCGCTCACCTTCATGGTACATATGTATGTAGGTTAGGCACCTTATCAATACAGACTCCTACAGGGACAGCTGCTGGGATAGCGAGAGAAACAGAGGGAGAGGAGCAAAAGACACTCAAGACATGAAAAGAATCGTCACGTATTCGCGGGAAAGCGACTCTTCGCTATGAAATTGGACAGGAAAAAGTCGAATTCGACGGCGCGGAGAGAAATGGCAGGGGGGTGGGGTGCGCTCAGTCAGTTTCCCTCGATTGTCTGTGCTGGTAACATAAGTAAGGGCTGCAAAGAACATTTCCCCCCCGTAAGGAACAAAGCGCATTTCTTGCGCGTAGAATAACCAATTTGTCATAAAGTGTTTCCATTATGCGGCCAATAATACAGTTTCGATCGTAGCATTGTTGGGGCTATATTGGAGTAGCCGCTGGTTCGCGGAATAATGTAGCCAGGACTACGGGAGCCATTGTAGCAGGACTGGGCCAGCTAACAAAGAAGTTAATTAGTATCTCAGATCGATGGTTAATTGATTCGGAAATGTCATCGGCCATAAATCCGACGACCGGGAACTCGCCCGTCTGCCTGTTCGCCTTTCCGGTAATCCTCCCGTTCATTCAGGCCAGGATTCACTGAGCTCCTTAATATTTTCCGGAGTCCTTGCCAGCAGTTAGGGGCACTCTCCTCCTCACCTCCTCCCTCTCCTTACTTGACCTCCCGACGAGTTGCGAGGAGAATGATCGGGCTAACGTTCGGGAAGTAATACGCGGAAGCGCTCGGCGGGCTAAGGTTGCTACACCAAAGGGATCTGGATGTGAGGGTGAAGAAGGAGGAGGCCGACTAGTGCCGAGAAGGCAAGTGGGAAATAGGTCGGAGGGTCATGAGATTGCTGATCGAATGATTGGCGAGTGCTCGTCTACGCGAAAGCAGCGGATGAGTGAAAAAGCAGCGGACCTCGGGAAAATAGTCGAAGCACAATCGGCAGAAAGGCCTACGAAGTCAATTCGGTTAAAATCCTCGAAGAAAATACAACAGTTTATTATGGCGCGCGCGCGCGAAACAGAGAGAGAGAGAGAGAGGGGGGGAGTAAGTGAGAGACAAGAAGGAGAGGGACCGGATGAGAGAATATGAGGGTTTTGGTTTTGCGGAACCCTAAAAGCTCTGAAAGCTCAGCAAAGGACCGAGATCACTCGTGAATACAAATGTCAGAATTAAGCCCTGATTGGCTTCAACTCGATCAGCTTGGTGCGATTGGTTAGTTAGGGTTTAAACCAAACTAGAAGCTACTTGACTCTCGCTCCTCGCTAGCAATAGCCTAGACCCACCCTCCCGTACCACTTTCTCTCTTTCTCCTTGACTCTGCTCTCTTTCTCCAACTGGACCAACCCTCGTTGTCCCTCTTGAACCTTTCCCGAGCTCCCAGGCTTCCCTAGTTACCCTTGTTAGCCGACTCGAAAATGTTTCAACAGATTCCCTTCCTCTGTTTCCTGATTTTCCGCTGGCCATTAGAGCGACGCTAGCGAGAAGCGTCGGCAGCGTTAGTTGCGGCGCGTCACGACGCCGTCATCGCACAGTTTGGGCAACCTCATCACCACCACCATCACAGTTGGCCACAGCTTGGTATTCTCTGTGGACGCACTGGGGGTGTTGAAACTCTGAAAGGAAATTACGAGAATGGCCCGAATAAGGGCTGTGTGAAGGGTGAAAAGCCGCGAGGGTGGCTGCAGCCCAGTTGCCCAGTTGCCCAGTTGCCCAGTTGCCCAGTTGCCCAGCGAGGGTCTAAGTGTTCCTGAAAATGACGGTACGTCTGAACTGCTTCGCGCACGATGAGTGACTCGCAGGTAAACGCAATCAATTATCGAGGAAAACAGTGGTCGGATTAGCCACGGAATTTCAGGATCTATCAGTCACCCAATTACGGATGGTCCCACGCTCTTCCGGACCCTATGCTGTATTCCTATATCAACACCCCCACTACTCTGCTACACGATTCTTCCTTTCACACATTCTCATTCCTGCGGAAAGCCCCCGCGGATTCTGTTGTAACAATCTCACAGCCGACGCCATCGACGTCGCCGTCGCGTCCACGTTTCTCTTCGAATGGGAGCAAGGAAAACTTTGTCTCGGAAGCTCCAGGGAGTTTTCTAATTTCCCACCAATTTCGGACCATTACGACCCAGCCAGGCGTTAGTCCATAATGGAAACTTTGTAAGGTTTATCCCGTAAGGCTGTGAGCTTCGAGACTCGACGAGAAGGCGCGATCAAAAGTGCATTTAAAAGTTCTCCACGAACCTGCAGCTATAGGCACTTATTCCTCTTGGACCCGTCCATCTATGCCTTTGCTTTCTAACATTCTCTAGAGCCTTTCGTACACCCCCCACCCCTCCCGCCACCTCTTGCTCGGACCTATATAGTATACCTATGGCCTGGAATCCCAAGTTTCAACCTCTGGAAACTCCTAATGCGTACCTCCCAATTGGAACACCCTGTAGATATGTTTGATTTTACTTATACGGATGACTGCCTACGTCATAAAGAGCCACCGCAGAGTGTTTTCGTTTTCTTCGTATCGCAATAGTCTGGCTCACTCGTATGCGAAATCCACTTAAAATTCGATCGTTTCCTCTGGTACCAACACACATAACTTTTATTTCTTCGGTCGGTCGTAATAGCCGGATAGAAAGCCCACTCATTCGGCTCGTAAAGTCAAATAATACAGAGCAAGAAAAGGTCCTCTGTAAACACCACCAATGTTTCTGGTACCCTCGTATGTTTGTAGTCGCATATATTCAAGGAGATAGTCCTCCTCCTTCCTATAGGTACGTACATATATTTCTTTGTAGCAACAGTCGGCTTAAATTCTTAAACAGTCAAAGATATTTTAGGTAGTTTTTATTATAGTTAAAAAAAACTGGCTGAAGAACGGTGAGCAGGTAAAGAGACGAAGGAACGAAAATCTCTATTTGAGGATGAATCTTGAAAAAAATACTTTTTTATCGTGTTATGGAAGATATTCTTGGTCGCTTGAAAAACGAGGAGAGAAATCGAATGACTTTCTGATGTCAAGTCGATATCTCAATGAGATCCCGAGATATGGCCGATTTCCTCGATTTACCAGATTTGCTCGTCGACGAGAGTTGGAAAACGCGCACAGCCTCCCACTCGAAATCGCAGAGCGCTGCTTTCAATTCGTGGGATAATATCGATTCTCGAATCCGCTTCAATTGTCCTCTCCCTCGATTCATCTCATCAAATTAACTCGGATAAGAAATGGGGAAAAATTGGAACTGACTAAATCTTAAGGGGGTGCCACGATATTATTGATATTCCGGTGCGAATGATTGTGGGAGTCGCTGGAGTTTAATGATTTTACAGAATCCGCCTACCGTTGGCTAAGGTTTTCGCCTATTTACCCGTCGTCCTGTAACTTTCTGTCTCTCATCTCCTCCGTCCCTCTTGCTCCTTCTGGAAATGCCATTCCTCGAGGAACAGAAATCCAGCAACAAGGTCCTTCGCACGAACGCATCTTGCCCAAAATTATTTTTTTTAATGGAGAAAGTCACGCACCCATGAATTCGTATACATGCGTATAACGACCGTTGAAAACGCGACTGTCGCTTTTCCTAAGCTCTATTTCAGTCTTTATTTCTCCCGTTGGCGTAGGGTACCTCGATCAAGTATGTTGTAAAAAATTAAAAAAAAAGCAGAGAAATACATAAAGCAAAGGAGAAAAAGAGGAAGAGTACAGAGATAGAGGGTGGCTGACAAAGGGGGTCTGCAGAGAGGTCAGAGCAGGCGTGACCCAAATGTACCACGAAACGCCAGCTCGGTTTATAGGCAGCACGTGCGCGCGGAGGCCGTCGCGACGCGACCGAACCGACCTGAAATTTGATTGTGTTCGCGTCGCTAGATTTTCGCCAGGGGTTGAATTAATAGGGGCTCGCTCGACGCTTGGCTTGCTTGCGGCGTAAATCAACTTTTAACCGATGTTCTACGAAATTACAGAAATCCATGATCTATGGTTGTCCAGACGTGGTCCAGGGTGGGAGGGGGGGGGGCAGTCGAGGCCACGTCCAGACGGTCCGCCATGCTTTGGAAACAGGAGGGACGTGGTCAACTCTTCTACTTGCCGCATTGTCCGTCGATTTTCACAGATTTTTTCTATTGCGTGCTTGTCCCCCCCCACCCGTCCGTATCCCCTGCCCCCTCGCCAACCAATCTTTTCCAGCTGCGCACTGGCTGCTAATTCCACAACCGGCACGGATTCTATTTTTTTTTTCACAGCTTTCTGGGATTCTTTCTATTGCTCGAGGGGTTGCTGTTGCTACACCCTCTGATGTCTGTACTGACGCTGGCAGTGTCGATGCTATAGTGTATCCGCCATATCGGATGCTGCGGGGGTGGTGGGTGCCAGTATGGCGTACGTGTACGCGCTTACTCCGCATGCATCGTATAACGTCACGTTATTATTTCATACAAAACACTCTAGCTTGGGGCGGAACGATCGCGCGGCTGCTACCTCTAATAATAAATGGAAGTCCATTATTTGCGGTTATTGAAAACCGCCGGGAGTCCCACGCATCCGCAATGTTTTGACAGTGCAGATGCAAAGCGTCGAGATGCCCGCCGTACGGTACGAATTTTCAGTACGAATTTTCAGTAGGAATTTTGCGAGCTTCACAAATCGGATGCTCTCTTTTAGCTCGAAAGCTCAAAAGTTCCATTACCTATCGGGGCGCTTTCGCAGTCTCGATTGATCCCGTTGGCTTACTTCCTGCAAGCGTTTCTGTTTTATATAAAGCAGTAAATAACATGGAAGAGCCGAGGCTACCGGCTCATTTTATTTCAGACTCTGCCAGCTCCGAGCACTCGGACTCTCCTCTCCTCTCTCTCTCTCTCTCTCTCTCTCTCTCTCTCTCTCCTCTTCTCTTCTCTCTCCCGCACACCGTTCTCCCTCTTCGGTTTCTCTCTTCACCTTGAATAGCTTCACAACTACCCTTACCGTCAGCAATACCACCGAGAGCAGAAGCACTCTCTCTCTCTCCCTCTCTCTCTCTCTCTCTCTCTCTCTCTCTCTCTCTCTCTCTCTCTCTCTCCGTCTCTCTCAACTCATCTCAGATAGCTCCTCTCTGGTTCTCGCCGCGCTAAGGGCGGCAAAGGGGGGGGGGGGCCGGCCCATCAACACCCTCTTAGCGTCGATTCCCATTCAAGCAATGACGCTCCCAATCGTAGAATAAATCTGAACACAACCTTTGCGCACACTAACCTCCCTTCCCCTCCACCCACTCGAACATCGGTACCCCCTTCAAAAGCCACCCTTGCTCAGGCCGCCTTCATTCCGGCGTCCAACATCAAAGTTACCACAACGATGCTCAAATTTTCCAAGGAAGGCCACCTCTTGACCACCTCCATCTCTCTGGCGAATCCAAAGACGGAAGAAGGGCAAGAGAGAGAAAAAAAAGTGGTGTAGCCGAAAAGATGGAAAGGGGCGAAGACGCGGCAATTCCCAAGAAAAAGGCAAAACGATCACAGAGCTCCTCCTCTTTTAGAGCAATTCCGAACCCCAAGCAGCCTTCGAGTAGATCTCTTGGAACTATTCTACGACTTCGACTACCTTCAGGATATTCCACTTTCCTTCACTCCTCCCTCCTCTCCTCCTCGTCCTCCCACCACCTCCACCTTCTTATTCCTTTCTTTATACTTGTTCCTCGCGTAACCTATATCAATCGCCCAACCACATTTCATTTTGCACCATTTCAAGAGCAATAGTAGCTCACCCGTGAAACTCGCCACCTGCTACCGAAGTCATATAATTGACCGAGGATAGGCTCCTGCCTACCCTTCTGGACAGATTGGAGGGTCGGACGGATCAAGCGAAAGGGGGAGGGGGGGGGCTCACCGAAGGGCACATCGGGGCGCGGACCCAATTGGGGAAAAAGGTGGACCGCCGAGCGAACGGAGCCAGGGACCGGGTAGATATTTTAGATCGTGATTTCTCGAATGGCCCGTTTTATTTGACGAGAACAAAGGATAAAGTTTTGTCAATTTCCTGCCGATTTCCTAATAGCCGCGGGCCGGCGAGGGTGGCTTCGGGATCGGGGCTCGCGGGAACGGGTGGGAATGACGAGAGGCTCGGACTAATTCGTAGGAATGGGGCACAGTGTGTGCCCACCGGAACCTCCGACCGTCAGGGATAGACCATCAAACCGATTGTAATCAGACCACCCTCCGCTTGCACCCTCAACACTCAAAGAGAGTGAGGAAGACCAGGCAGCACTCAGGTCAGGGGTTGGACGGAGATAGACAGACTCTAAAAGAAGACGGAGAAAGAGAGAGAGAGAGAGAAAGAAAGAACAACCAACTAGATTACACTATAGTCTACCTGTATACATATACATGCGTATAACCTAGCTGAGCTAACTCGTCCACCACTCGAGGGAAGCTTCTGTCGCAAATTAATTTTTCGTGCAAGGCCGCCTTGACCAGCCGTCATCGGCGCTTCCGCCTCCGTCGCCACTGTCGTGCTGGCTTCTCGTTTGATCGTTTCATCACCAACACGGAGGATGTTGTAGTCGAAAGATGCTGATAAACTTGAGGAGCTTAGAGGAGAATTAAGATAAAGCGATACAGTCAGTTTTAAGTCACCTTGCACCCCCGACTTGTACGCTTTAAGTCTCAGTAAGGAGCTGTAGGGTACGAAGACTTCCGAAAACTGTATGAATCGCTGGTGGCTCGAAGGAAGAAGAAATCAGCTGCCGGCACACGTAGGTATGTAGGTACAGACATGACACGAGGATGGTAGAGCAGGGAGGAACATAGATTAGGTATTTAGGGCGACTCACATGATCCGGCCGGAAAGACGCGTGAAAACATTTTGGCGTAAGCTGTCGCGCTTCTTGTCGCAGCGTCGACTGTAGTCGCTACTTATCCATCCCAAAATGGCTGTCGCGTCTCTCACGTGGGCAAAAGAATAGCATGAAGCAATTTGTTAGAAAGGGCTCGTCGGGCTCTCTACACAATAGTTTTCCGGGTTGAATATTAATCTTCTTCCCTGGCGCGAGGCATCGCGCCAGCGACGTCGCTCTTTGTCGTCTCTGCTAACCCGGAAATTTTTAGTCGAATTTACAAAATCTACCGTCGCGACGACCGCGACAATAATCGGTCTCCTCCTGCCACCCCCTTTATTACCTATATCTTAATCTTAATGTATCCATACGTCAGTGTCCTGCGAACACTGTAGTATACCCAACTATGGCAGACACACCGGAAACGGGTGGTATTGTCAGGAATGCCTGATGATGAATTCTATGAAATCTCACTTCCTGTCCCAGGTCGATCGTCCTCTGACATCACCTCGAGACAAAGTAATTTAGATCGTGATCGTGATCGTCCTGTTCGATCGTCTTCGTCATCGTAACCATCATCGTATTCTTTTATAAACAATTTCGGGAGACCTAATTACGCTTGATGGTGGCAGTTTCGTTTAATTTCGACACCGGGTATATTAGAATGCCGACGCGAGTCCTCGGCCTTTATACTTTCGCGGGCCTTTATGCGAAACTGAAGACAAACAAAGCCGTGAATAAATATGGGGTGCGTAGAGCGTTACGTAAGGTAGCTCAACGTGCTCCGACGATGCTAAATTAACGGTTGCAATTTTAATAGGGCCGTTGAAAGCGAGGGTCGTATACGGGCCTGTGATTTTACGCTTCCCGGCCAGCACTGCCGCCGTTGCTCTATCCCCTTTCACCTCCTATACTCTCTCGCAACCCTCCTTTCCCATCCGGTATACTCCGCTCCAGTACCTCTCCTCTACTCTCTCCCTCCCTCACTCTCTCTCTCTCTCTTTCTCTCTTCTAGCTCCACACTTCTCTACACCTTCTCGACCGGCATGCCTGTTCGACGGGATTCTTGCTCTCCTCTTTTACCTTTCTCTTACCTCCCTCTTCCCCCCACCCACCCACTCTCTCTCTCTCTCTCTCTCTCTCTTGCTATTCCAAGCAATTCTTGATCTGAAAATCCATGTAGTTAGTACGATTTAATTAATTAATTGCTTTAACGGGTTTACGTAAGTCAACTTGATCCTCGAGGCAAAACTCGAACGTCATTTTTCCTCAGGTCTCCCGACTTCTAGTCTCTTCACATCCACGAGTTCCCGACTATAAAATACCAGTATATGCACAACCAGCCGAACCAGCCAACCCTCGTTCGTTTAAGCTCGTTTGCGCTAGACCTAGGAATCGCTCGAGTTTTTGTTCGACCCTCGAGATTCCTTCCATCGTAGCATCACAGCCAATGATCTTGCTCTTGGAAAGTTTAGCACGAAGCCTAGTCACGATAGTAGAGCCAATTACGGGGTGAAGGTAATTGGGGATGGTTATAGTAAAGATTTGTGACATGTGTGATAGGGCATCTAATCAAGTTCCTATCGTTAAATCTGTTTCAGAACACTACCACATATTCGTCGGAGACCTCAGCCCTGAGATCGAGACGCAGACCTTGAGAGAAGCATTCGCACCCTTCGGCGAGATCTCGTAAGTGCTCTTTAAGTCCTTTAACGTATCATCGGAGATTACTTAGCTACGGTCTCTATATGACCCGTATGACGTGTATAGCCCTATGATATATGTGTATCAACATTGCGTGCTACTCCGAGCCACCTAACGATACGCCATTCGCCGTATCCACCTTCCAGCCTAGTGGTGTGGTTGTAGACACACCCACGATGTTAACTACTCTGCAGATCAGAAGGTCAATCTAACATTTTCTTTCTACGCCTCTAAACGGGTTGCGTACTCAAACTTGGGAGAGGATTGATAGAGAAGGGACTTGTGAATCTCAGGCAAAAGGGAGATGTTATGATTGGCTATCGCGTATCCCTGTCGGCATCTTCGTCCGTCCAGTCTTCTCCTCTTGACCTCTATGGTTGCCGTGAACCAAAGCCAGCCCTGGGAATGGGAAAATTCATGTCGCTTCTCTTCGAGTTGACAGGTTGTGGCCAACTGGTGCGTACGTCGCGATAACGAATCGAATGACCCTTCGGGCTAAGTCGTTTTGCGACCTTCTTCCGATCGCGCACCCTTCCGATCTTACGGCACAGTGGCACAGTGGCACAGTGGCACAGTGACGTGGTAGCATGGTAGTAGTCGATGCAGTAGCTGGTACTGGTAACGTTGCCAACTTTCAGACTATGACTTTTTCTCACTTTTTTTTTCTCCTTCTCTTTCTCTCTTTGTGCCCCTAGTGACACTTTACTGGCGCGCCCAGCCAGGACTTTTCAGCCGATAACAACAGTACGAGCGTCGCGATGCCTTTCGGATCGCAGGACCTCTCAGACTCTCCTTGAATTCTCGAGGCTTTCTGCGCCTTCGACCATCTCGTCGATCGATACTCGTAACCGTCGACGATGCTATCGAAAGAGGCCTGAAGCAACTTTTGCTTTTGTTCCCTTCCCATCCGATCCTTATATAATACCTTTCGTACGAATTCCAGTTCACTTGACTCTTCCGATTTACCCTGATTCTTCGGTATCTAATAAATTTCACGGGAGAATCCAGGTTAATTCGGACGTTGCTCGGATGAAAACAAACAATCGCCTCCAGTCGGCCGATTACCTTCGAAGAGGAGGACTTTCAGGATCAGGCTGGAAAGTGAAAAGGTAGATGGAAGAAGGAGAGAACGAACAAGAGAGAGACGAGCGAGCGGAGCTGATTCTCTTTGTTTGGCGATTCCCTCGCTTGGTATGTTCACCGTTTCCATCAGATTATATGACTATTGATCGGTCTTTGGCCTTTCGCCCTGGACACCTCGTTGCCACCCCTCTGACGTCTCATTGCTAGTTCAACCAATTGACCAATCGACCAATCTACGAATCAAGGTGATTGTACATTTCACACTCGACGTGCGGCTCCTAACAAAATTCCTTTATCTTTCGAAATCGGAGACCATGATTTTTAGAAAAAAAAAAAAAAAAAATCAACTTCATTGTTCTCTCTCGTACGAACTTCCGAATCTCCTCAGCTTCTCACGTATCTTGCATTCACAGATCCTCGCACTTCACAGCTTCGCTTGTCGCTCTCGCTTTCCCTTGTGCGTCGAAGAACCCGACCCCCCGCACAGATGTAACACTCGGTGTTCCGAGGCGCCGTAAAAATGAAGCCCTCTAGTGAAATCGTTTCAAACTCGCTCAGCGAGCAGCTAAGCCGCGCTTTAAAAAGCTCGTGAAAAATTGCTGCCGGTTTTCTTTTTATTTTTCCTCTCCTGCCCTAAAGCTCGCATCACACGATAGCTCGCACTCCGCGCTGCTTCTCTCTCACAGCTTCCTTCAGTTTCTCTCTCTCTCTGTCTCTCTTTCTCTCTCTCTCTCTCTACATACTTGCTCGGACTCTCTCCAGGGTCTCTCCTAAACCCACGACCGTCTCTCCTTTTCTCCGAGTCTCAGCCTCCGGCACCGCCGCCATTGCCTCCCCCCCCCCCTACTCTCCTCTCCTCTCCGCTGTAAACACACTCAAGATTAATTATAGCGAAACCGTGCGGGCATCCCTTACAACGCTGATCTATTCGAGATCGAATCAAGAAGGATAAAGTAGATGGGAGCGGAGAATTTATGAGTACTCTCTGAGTTCGTCCCCGAGGCCCGATACTGGATAGCAGATAATAGATAGAAGACAGAAGATACTCAGATAGTAGATAACGGAGAAGCCAAGCAGATACTACTATCAAACTCCTATTTCCCTTCAGGGACACAGAGCGAAGTAGCGCGGTAGATACAATACGTATAACGAACGTTTGAAAGCATTTCACTCGCATCGCTTAAGAAACGTTAAACGTTTAAAGCGAGCGTAAAGTTTCGAGGTTTGAATCCGGCAGTTTTCGCAGCAGGAGCAGCATCCTCGCGCCGTCACCGATAGATCCATCCTCTAACGAGGAGATGGAAATGCAGAATCTCCAAGAGACGACACATTTTGACTGTCCCTCTAAAAGGGTCCGTAAGGTCGCTTGTATCGCAGCTCGATCTCAGCTGGCAGACCAAAGCTCGCTTTCAGGTTTAAATGGCGACTAAGTAAGCTTCCTTCCTCCCTTCCTTCCTTCGCCTTCGTCTACGGCCTCGCGAAGCAACCCTCCTCCTCCTCCCACCCCCCTCGCCCGCCAGGGCACACCAATCCCACCCAAGCCCCGCTGCAGCCTGCAACTTATGATACACGGAGGCGTCGTTACCGCCAAGACCCCTTTACGCTTTCTCGCTTACCGAACCGCCGTCTTTTCCTCTCAAGCCTCACCGCACTCGTTCCCCCCTCGCCCTCGCTCGAGACTTTGCTTACTTGCCTGCCTGCCTGCCTACTAAGTGTAACGAGGACTCCGTACTCGGTGTCCCCAAGCGCGGTGTGCATAGCCATATCCGAGATTTCATTATTAATATTTAACTACTGCGAAAGATTAAAAAGTTTGAGGAATTTTAATATACCTAGCTAGTATAGCTCGGTGGCTTCTTACGTGGCTGGCTACACGTAGAACTACTGGATGGTTAGAAGGTTGCTTGAGTTGAAACCCTGCCAGACGAGAATTAAAATTCGGTTCCCGTGCCGAAGACTCGAGAATCTCTTTAATGCTTCTTCTTCTTCTTTTTCCTATGTCATTTGCTCTTCTTTTTGCGGATATATTATACTCCGTGTATACATGTATAGCTGTTTTTGCTTTGATCATCTCCTTGATTCTTGGATTTCACGAATTTGTCAGTATACGTATATATAGCTAATACTAGTGGCGACTGCAGCATACGGGATTACGTGGATATTGGGATGTGGGTTCAGGGCAGAACGCAATTGGAACGATTAGAAACGTCGCGACGTACCGGTGACGCTGCCGATCGAACGTTTCGACGGAACGCGAATGCCAGAGGGACGATTAGTTTGCAAATGACCGTAACTTTGTCGAGATCTTTATCCTTAAGAGTACGAGGAACTTTCCTTAGGGAGACAAGGCTTGGGCATTGCTCGATTGTGACGTCCGGAAATAATAATTCACTCCCTTCTCAGTCTCTCTCTCTCTCTCTTTCTCTCTCTCTCTATACCATCCCTCACTGCCCTTCGTTCTCTTCTCTTTCGAATCCGGCCGGAGTTCGTTAATTATGACGCGACGTTTCTTCCTTTTCCTATTCCGACAGCTGCTACAGGCACAACTTTTCCAATAGGAATCCGGCCTATAATCGAAATTCGCTCTGATGCTTTTATTTATATTGCCAGTCGGCTTATTCTGACGCGATCTACGCCTGGTGCCAGCACCCCCTCGCTCCCTTGGTCCAGTGAGGGAGGATACAGGGAACTGAAAAGTTAGTAGCGGAACGACTTGACGAAATAGTTCTACGAATAGTTACATAGTTTGCGTATATAGGGTGTAACTATCAGAATTTAACCAGGATCATCCGGATGCTGCATTACTATCGGTTCAAGGTACCGAGCATCTTTTCAATGGCTCCTTATCACCTTCCGCTAGCATTCCTCGGTGCATCAAGGGTCTTGAAGTATATCGATGGAATTTCCAAAAATGGCTCGAGGTTTCATCAAATCCAAATAGCAGCGAATATACATATATAGTGACTCCGAAATGAGGGCAAAGACGAGAGTTAGAAACAGTGAGAGAAATTAGAGTAACGACGAAGGGGAGGAGATCGGAGCAAGAGAGAGAGGACAGACTGCGAAAATCCTTTGGTCCAGAGGGATCAAGACGGAGCCAAACAATGCGGCTTCGCGTGCACGTCACTTAGCCGTATCCACGTTTCCACGTATTCAGTTATCCGCGTATATACGGGGATTGCGAATGTGCGGTCACCTGATTTATGGCCCCTCAAGATTATCGCTCCTTCCTCCAGCCGAATCCCCAGCCAGTCACCCGGCTGTCTAGTAACGCTCCAAGGCAACCCCACAGCCAGCCACCCCCGTCAACCGAAACCAGAACCAGGCCGAGCACCGGCAGCATCGGTACCAGGAGTTCTGGCCAACCAGTATCCTTCATCGGTTTCTCCGTTCTCCACACCCCAACTACTAACCAACCACCGCCCCCTCCCTCCCCCTCCCTCCTGAGCCTCCACAGTCCTCGCTCGCGACTTCCCACCATCGGCATCCTCAGCAAGGGAGGGTGGGAGGGAGTGAAGCTGAGGGGGGGGGGGGTGCTTGGTCCCGGCTCCATCGGATTCAGAGAGTGCAGTATTCCACATACCAGTAGTAGCTGGTACTAGCATCTACCAGCAACCATTCCTCCCCTATCCACACCAAACGAGCTCTGCACTCTGGCTTGAGACGTTGTCAGGGCTTAAATCTTACCCTCCCTTTTAGCCCAGGCCAACCCCCTCCCCCGCCCCCACAGTCCGCCTTCCGACCACCTCTCGGCAAACTGACCCCGTAAACTTAGTCCCCTTTCACTCCCCTTTCCGTGCTCTGCCTCCAAGAACCTCCGCCGATGTTCCCCACAGCAAATAGGCCAAGAGAATTCGGTCCAACGGAGCTGTGACATAGTTATGACCGGCCTTAATGCAGCGCCTTCGTGCTCTCTCGTACGCGCCTTTATTATCGGTCTCTGCCTCTGCCCCCCCCCCTCCACCCCGCCACCAATGACCTACGACGAAGTTTTACTTACCTCTCTTTCGGGCCTTCTTTGTTGAAATTTAAGTAGGCACGGTTCCCAGAAGATTCGAGATACATAAATCTACTTAACGGCGGTGCGTGTTTTAGGATCCCTTTGAGAAATTTAAATATAGATATAGAATAAATTTCAAAAATTTTAAATGAGACGCCAATTATTATACAAGAGGAACTTCGTATTATTATAGCCATCTTTCTGGGATCCCATAAACTCTCCTAAATTAATAGCTCCGCGTGTTTTTGTCAATTTCAAAGATTCCCATACTTTGGTTCTTTATCTTCCAAAATTATCCTTCGATCCAATATCTCTCGAAGGTAATTTCATGGAATATCATACTTTCCGTCTGCAATTGATCGATTGGCTGTTAAACCCGGACATTCCTGCAGAATGCCCCGGGGAAGGTGTCACATCCCAGAATAATGTTCAGTAACATAAACTGGTGAAGTTTTCAGTGAAACTAGGGAAAAGCTATAGCGATAGCGAGTCAGCAAGGAAGGAGAAGTCGGAGGTGACTGAGGTGATCTCGAGGCAGTGGTGGGCGGAGGGGGGTAGGACGAGTGGGGTGCGCTAGATAGGAGACGGGTCAACGGGTATGAAATTTCAATGAGGCTATACGCCGCTCGCAGAAAGTCCCGCGCGAGTCCAGCTATAGAATTATGCTTCGGGTCTGAAATATCGAGCGACGCGCCAGAAGAGACACATCATGCATTCCCTTTCAACCTGACCCAAGATTCTCTGAACTCCGCTTTACCGAAATAACGCGAAGCCCTCTTCTCCGGGATCCTCGAAGGGTTGGGGCTGCGACACTCGTAGTCATAGAGATTGCTCTCAGAGTATAAGGGCGGAAGGGATCAGAGCCAAGATTCCAGGAACATCCAAAAACATACCACGTACGGCCCCTTTGAAGTTTGATATCTCGTTTGCCGGAAATCACACCCTGAGAAATCAGTATCACGCCCCACGTTCTTAACGTCCTCTTCATCCCTTGTGCTCCCCAATCCCACCCTTCCCCTTGTTATTCTCACTCTTATCACTTTTCATCCTTCCTCGCGTCATATGCCTTCATCTCCTCACGCTCTTTACGCCATCGTCTCGCACCCAGCGTCCTTACAGCTTCCTCGAGAAGATCTTTAAAACTTAGGCGCGTTTGTCTTTGACGCTTGATGGAAGCGGCACTGGCATAGGTCATAGCAAAGGAATTTCTTTCGTTCGGTCAGATTCAGGGTTGAGCCCGGAGATCAGGATTTGGCGCTCACGTAGATCCGAGCGAATACCTGAAACATTCAGAAATATACGTGAGCCGAGAATGGAAGTGGGGAGGGGGGGGGGTAAAAGAGTCAGACTACGAGAGGCAGAGTAGAACCAAAGGAACTGGTTCCTTGAGAGGAGGATGGTGGCGGAATGTTATTGAGAAGCTGAAGCGTCCACGTGGCTTCGCCTTTTTCCCCAGGTCCTTCGTAAGCTAAACGTGCAGGGAGGCTGTTGTGGCAAGTAAAGAAATCGGAGAAATGTTCGTTTTAACGAAGGCTGAGCCAGGGAAAAAGGAAGAAGGGGTGGGGGTGGGTGGCTCGCTACCCCAAAATTAGAAATGGTATTCAAAGGTCCGGGGGTATTTTCCTCATTAGGTAATAAGAGTGAGTGCTTGTAACGCAGACCCTTCTTCGAGGCTTTCCAGCCGCTCTCTTCCTCCTCTCCTCTAGATCTCCTCTAACCCCCTAACCCTCTAGCCCTCTACCTCCCCTTCGACCCCTTGTCTTTTCAGGGTACGTTCGCAGAGACCTGACTGGCTGGCTGGTCGACCGGCCACCCGGCCGCTAGCTCTGTACCACCAGTCAGTATGTCAAACCAGCCAGTCAGTGTACCAGTATTAGTACCAAAAGCACCAGCACCAGTATCAGTAGTATCAGTAGTAATAGCAGTAACAGTGGTAGAAGCCTACTCCACAGCCTGAGTGGAGGAAAGAACTGCGCCAGGAATGGGAACGTGCTGGTTCTGGGCCCCCCAGACTCTTGCTGTCCGAGTAAAATATTCAAGCCTCTCAACAGCACAATGATATGTGCTCTCTCCGTCTAACCTTCCGTCCTCCCCCCTTGCCCTACTCATCATCTCTCTTCAGCCTCCCTCGGTCTCTACGTCCGAACCTTCATCTTCCAGACTCGAGCCGTCGACTTTTTGCAAGCGAGCTTCAAATCTTCACGGGTCCATTGCCTTCGAAAGAAACTTTAACTCGGCCGATTGGTACCTTCACAGGGATATTTTTTTTTTTAAACTTCTAGTACCTCCTGTAACCAGTGAAAAAAAATGTGAGGGTCTTCGAAAAGACGGCAGCTTTTTTCTGTCAGAATTCCGTTAGCCTTCGGGTGACCCTCTGGAGCCAAGATCACTGTTTCCTAAATCCCAGTGGACTTGACCAACGGTCTAGCGTGTCTATCCCCATATGTACAGAGGAAGGTTCGTTTTGAGCATCGGGTGCGTTTGGAGAATCCTGTAGGAAGGGGTGGTACGGTGGGATGTGCTCAAACGTAAACGCGGCAGGATGAGTTTCAGAGTTTGAGAGCTCAAGGGAAACTCGAAGTGAAGCGTGGATTCCCATCCGGTTGGATAAAAAGCTCAGTGGTATTCACGATCGGACGCAACACGTAAAGCGATGCACAGTGGAACTCCAGCAACGGCAACGGTGCGCGGGATCGGCTGCTACCTTTCTATTAAAGTGCCTTTCGTTTCGCCCGTAATACCGTAAACAAAATATATATATAGAAGTGTACACAGGACTCTGACCGGAACAGGTCTCTTTCTCTCTCTCTGAGGAGAAGGGTAAAAAGAGAAAAGTTGTGTCCGGTGAATTGAGGAAGGGCGCGCAGAGCGAGGCTGGTGCGAAGGAGATAGGTAGGGATAGAGAGAGGAAACAGAGAAACGGGACTAGGGATAGGACGAGACACAGAAAGAGGAAGAGCAGAAGGTTGAGAAGAGGAAGGAAGAGCCCTTTGAATATAACCGCGATTCGTGTCGTTTCGTCGGTCGGCCGAGGGTGGATTGGAGTTCGCCCGGAGGATTGTTACGAATATTTAAAGTGCTGAGGAGTTTAAAAATACTGAACGGAGTCCCAGTCGTTGCGGCTCTTGGCCCGAATGCCGAGGATTCCAGAGAGCAGCGCGATTAGCGCCGGCGTCGGCGTCTCATTTCAAAAAGTCTGAACCGAGCGCACAGTCAAAGTCACGGAAATCGAGGGGAAGAATTCAGGATATTAAGGAGTGACCCACCCATCCCTCTCCGTCTCTGAAATTCTCGCACGCCCTCTTTGCATCGACATCGCATCAGCCCACACTCGCTCAGTCAGTCTTCCGCCGCTTCGGTCCTCCCAGTCTTCCAGTCCCTCCTCAGTGCCTTCCAGTGGAAGCTTAAACCTTCTGAAAATAGCAGGGGAATTTTTTTTTCCCCACCACCCTTTACGTCCTGCTTCTCTTCCGCATTGCTCCCTTCTGCCTCTTTCCATGATACTCCTAGCTAACTTCTCCTCGCGACCTTCCCTGTTATGGGATCTCTCTTCTGCTCTCTAGCCTGCAGCCACCAGTTTCCCTTTTATTCTCTCGACTCTAGACTGGCCAGTCTACTCGCTCACTGATTTAGAGGGATCTAACGCGATTATCCCGGGAAAGAATGGCGTGTCTATCGGAAACGGGTGAGATTTCAGGCTAAAACAATAAAAGGGAATAGAGTAGAAAATAGTGAAAGAGGCTCGATGCCGGAATGAAACGGCCGAAGAAGGGTTGTGCTCGAAACTCGGTGCCTCGGCTCGAGGATTTTTTCCACGCTCGGCTTCAAGTGTGAAATTCGAAGCTGTTGGAGGCAGCCGCGAGGCATTGTTATTTTAATTTGCTATTGTTCAGCGGGAAACCAACGATTACATACGAGCCCACGAGCCCCGTCTATATTGCGCGCGCCAGCTACAAAACACGAAGCTCCGAAACCACTTGTGCCACCTGCCCTGGAACCACCCCTACTCTACATCCACTACCCCATGTCAGTCCGATGAAAAATCCCAGAACCTATTAACAACAACTTCTTGGCGACACAGTCTCACCTGATATATAACTATATAACCCAGCCTTATAAAGTTATCACCCATCTTAACCGTTCCCCCATTAACTTTGCCATTTCTATCGGAAACTTCCATCGCAACGATTATAAGATTAACACCTATTTTTATCTTAACGATCCTAGAACCATGGCCCTCTTATCCAGTCTCTTCAAATAATCGAGGGTCATCGATGACGATACAGCATCTCATAGCGGGTTGCTAGGGATATCTGCACGGATGGCTCGAAGGGGCGTGAAAGAGAGGGAAATCACCAGCAAAGGGGTAGCAAGTTTAAGAATGATTGGACAGCGAAACAAGGGCGTGCTATGGGCTGGTATAGATCTTACGCAACTATGACTCCGTGGAGCTCGAAAGGAGGTAGAGGCAAGGGGTTGAAAGGGTTGAGCCAGACGTAAAAGAGAGAAGCTTTTTCCGTATCTAGCAGCTATAGGGGAAGGAGACGTGGATGGGCGTAAGCTCATATTTTGGTCACTCCGCGGAGCTTTAATAAAGAAAGCTCTCTTTCCCGGCCTGTGCCCTATGAGAGGCGGTGTACCGTAAACTGGCCATATACATAGCACTGGGTTATATAAAACGAGTTTGGTATAGATATATATATGTGTGTGTGTGTGTATATGAAGCACATAACGGTGCTTAGATAGGGTGCAGAATGGTATATATATATATATAAGTCAATGGTGGAAGAGGGATGCTACAAGGGGGAGGTTCTGAGTCTGTGGTATATGACATGGGGAGGGGGAGAAGAGGACTATGGGAAAAGGGATGTCTAGGGTCTAGGGGAGAAACGCTCGAACTGGAAAGTCGAGTCAGGGATGCTAAGGGACGAAGAAGAAAATGGAGCCGCGACGAGGAGAGCCGAGGGGAGCCGAAAACCAGAAATAAGATTCACACCCCTCCCCTCTACCCCTCCTCCCTCCTCAAGGAGAGACTCGCGATATTAGTTCCCGTATTTCGAAAAATCTCACGAACCACCGGCGCTCGTCACCTCTGCCGTTGCCTATATTGCTATTTGCATACCGTCGACCACAATGAATATGGATGGGCGGCCTCCAGCGGGCTTCCCAGAAATCGGAACCCTGGCTTTGGAATTTTTACTCCCCCCCCCCCCCGCCCGTGCTACGTACTTTACTCGTTCTCTTACTGTTTGACTCTTTTCGTGTCTCTCATTTCCCGCGTGCCTTCTCGATACCGGGTGTGCTTCGAAATTTATTCATCGACTGGCCACGTCTGCTTCTTGAATAACCAGCAGCTTTTTCCAACATCTTGAAAGATATTGACCTCAAAAATGTTCAAGTCCTACGAGAAGAGTCCACGTTGTATCTGGTAGCATCTTTACTCTCTCCCTCTCTCTCATCCTAAACCACTCTCTGACTCTACACTCTCTCTCCGAGCAACCCTCTTAAACCCACCGTTTTCCTCTCGAGAAGACGGGCATGTCTCTTTTGCAACTTTTGTCGTTAGAATCTCGTTTATTTCTTTCCGCGTCGCCATGACGTCACGGAGACAGCCTGATATTTCACGTGAAAAAAAAAGAAACACTGCACTCTTTTATCTCTTAACTAGATATGCATATATGGTACGTCTCTACTCATTATACGTATAACTATATCCCAGCCCTGTTTAACTATGTGCCTCAGTTGTTACCCTAACGCTCGAGCTCAACCTGGCATTTGGCAAAGATAATGGGTTCCCGGAACGGAGAGTCGGTCTACGGATCCGGGTATGCGTAATCAGAGATATCCATTGGTAATTAACGGATCAGAGGGTGGCATCCAGAATTGGTACTGGGAGAAGCACGCGTTGTGTTTACCTATCTGCCATTGAGATCTGCCGGCGAAGGAGATGGAGGTGAGAGGGGAGCATGAGAGGATCCATTGGTAAATTGCGAATTGCGATACGCGCTATATATTTCAGCCCTCTGGGTCAAGGAGTCACGAGAACCAGCAGACTCCGAACAAAGATGATGATTAGTAAAGCGTCGCTAATTACAGTCTGAGATAAAATATATCACAAACTCATGGAAACTCTCTGGCATTCTGGATGACGGTTGATTAAGGGTTGTAATCATGAGTTGGATACAGCGACGACACATCCGGCTGAGATGACGAGTCGCGGGTTTATTAGTAAGCGAAGTCCCACTCGAGTTATATTTATACATGACGGAATGGCGGGGTGACGAGACTTTTGAAGATGGTGATGTATAAAATGACGGTTCAACCGGTTGAGCCGAGGTCGCGGAGCGATGTGACAGGACTGAGATAAACTGAGCGAGCGAGTGAGCGAGCGACTGTCTCTCATTAAAAATAATTTCATGTAAATAAAACTTGTACAGCCATGTCAGTGGCGAGACACCCTTTTCAAAAAAACATTTAATTTAATGCGCAATTATAAGGGGATGACCTGCCCGCGACATCTTCTTCATCCAGTTATACGACGAATGCCTAGTACCTAAACCATTGGAAGGAACACTCGTCGTGAATCTACGCTAATGGCTACGTCGTATAGAGATACAGATTAGATTTTCAAATTACAAGCAGTTTTAGAAGAATTTTTTTTATCTTCTTCTTGGATACAGGCACGATTAACGTTTTCCTGCGATTCGATGGACAAGTCTTCTTCTACGCTAGGAGGAAAAAGGATCCTCCTGCTTGCAGTTTAATGCCATTAATTTGTAATAGTATTTCGGTGGATAAGCTTTACTCCACTTGATAGGATATATATGGTATGCTTGTTCAGTATACTTTGCAGTGGGCAATTCTACCGTGCGTTTCATTCGAAATGAAGTACCTTGGCAGTTCATAATACACAGCGCCCTAAGTGTTCACGTAAACCTCATAAAAATCAAGTTATTATTTGGCTTCATTAACGCGTTATTGGCCGGAGGAGGGAGGGTCGCTGGTCGCTAGTGGAGCGATAGAAGAAGTATGAGAGAGAGAGAGAGAGTGGGGGCGGTAGAAGGGTAGTCGATATTTCACGCGAATTATTGGGGAGCGAAAATGCTGACTTGCTGATCTAATCGGTGTGTATTTATTGCTCGATGTATCCTTTGGCCTCGCGCTTCTGCATGTTCTCCCTCAGGTTATATTTTAGAATATTATTTTCATATTCGTTACCCAGCACGCTTCACTTGCCACGCCGTCCAAGTATACCAGGGATGCCTATATACCTGTATACTAAAAAAATGTACATGTATACACTATATTCATATATTCACTATAAATATAAAATATAAATAACCGGAGTAGTGCAGCTCTCTCTCTCTCTCTCTCTCTCTCTTTCTTTCTCTGCCTCACTTGCTCCAGTTGCAAGAGAAAATCCCCAGTTCTGCCTTGTTATGTAGATTACTGTAAATATAGTGGTACACAAACATAATACCCGTATATAAGAGGGATGTTTGTATTGTCGACACTTTCCCATAATTAGCGAAATGAGATTAAACTCCGGTAGCAGGAAAACTTTGAAGTATCAGGATTTCATAAATCGATGGAAACTGCTGGGGTAGTTGCTGGATGAGAAATAGACAGATCCGACTCAAAAAGGGAGGGATGAATTCAGAGAGGAAAAAGAGGGGTGGGAGGGATGCCGAAAAAAAAAAGAAATGGGAAAAACGGGCAATGCAGATTGAAGTGTAGCATCACTTTTGAATTGTGCACTTTGGTTCAATTAAAAAATGTCAAGGAGGACGAAGTCTGCTCGACATTCCATCCCCGACTGTTTATGACGCGTATAAATTTTTCAATCTGATCTCAAGCTCTGTTATGTACGCAGGTCTCTTTCCCTCCTGGCCATTTTCCTACGCTCAGCGTCGTCATAACCGACGCTGGTATCACCATTACCATCACCATCACCATTGCCACCATCAGCATCACCAGCAGCGGTACAGTTCTCCATTTTTCTCCCTGTTATATCCCTCCCTTTCTCTTTCTCTTCCTCTCCTTTCTCCTTCCACCAACCTTCCTTAGAAAGACAATTTTAATGCCGATTGGACGTAGAGCTTCGCTACGAGCTGGTCTGGTGGCCCGATAAAAAAATGAAACCACCGTCCCGGTTTGGGGACGACAAAGTTGAAACGCTTTTCTTGGAAATGGTTAGAATAATATTATGACAATTAAGACAGTGGCCGTGATAAGACGGGAGTAAGAAGAGAGCCTCCTGCTACGGCCATGCCTATACCCAGCCTCGGCAGCTTCGGCAGCCTCAGCAACCTCAATCGCTGCCCCAGAAGTCATAGCAGCCATCGTCCCATCTTTCACTCCTTCCCTCGCCACTTTCACTGCCGTTGCAAACAAGGGTGGGTCTAATGGAACCAGCCCCGTCTTCCTTTCCATGTTAACTCGATCGCAACCCTTAAAACTCAACATTAAAGGGCCACCCTCTCCGGAGTCTCCTTCGAGGGGGGAGCAGACCGTGATCTAAATAAAGATACCATCGAGGCGCGCAAGCTACTTCGTAGAAATATGATTCGAAAAGTCCTGGGCCAGCGATTCCCTTCCACAGCCTTCCCTGCCACATTGCCACTCCTATCCACTTTGTACCTTCCATCACATTCCATCAACTCTCTTGGCTTTATTCACTTTTATTTCTCGTATCCACTCGTCTTCTTTATTCGAAACCCTCTACGTAACGACTTGATGTACGTGAATCCTGTATGAAAAAGGGATCAGTGTTTTTGCAGGAATATCGATGTGACACATTTGCCAGAGGCGTCCGAGGCCTCGTGTAACAATTAGAGTTGCGGTTGAGTTTGGGGTTGACCGCGACAAAGCGTGCAACACCGAAGTATTGAGCCGTGTATTTCACAGTGGCCTCCGCTTCTCTATTTTCACCCTCCGTCGCGTTCCTCGTTTTCGCTTTCTCTCTCTCTCTCTCTCTTTCTCTCTCTCTCTCTCTCTCTCTCTCTCTCACTCGCTCTCTCTAGGCCGATGAAATAGCAGACAATCGAGGCGTATAGGCATACATAGACAGTGGGGGGAAGGGGGAAGAGAGAGAGAGAGAGAGAGAGAGAGAGAGAGAGAGAGAGAGAGAGAGAGTAACAGGGAGTGCGCGTACACGTACATAAATGCACACGTGTCCTAGTGTATATAAATATACATGTATAACCGAAACGATCTGTAATGAAACCAATACACGTGCGTGTCGGCAGAACAGTCAGGAACACATCGGAACTAGCGAAAGCTCCGACCGAACACACGAAAACACTCAAACGCTCCGGAAAACCGAACGATCTGCGGTTTGGTCAGTGGCGCTCAACAAACCGATACATGCGGATTCGCCCGAGCGAGTTTTCGATACAGCATCCATGCCTGCTTTCATTTTTTGTGCTCTAGTGTACTTTGTCTATCTTCTCTTCCTTCTTTCGCTTTTTCTCTCTCTCTGTCTCTCTCTATCTCTCTCTCTCTTGGTTCTTTGCTATCCCTACCCCAAATCGTGTAATAATTCTTGGCGGCGGCCGTTAAGAGGGACGTGGCACCTCGGCAACAGCCTTGGCAGTCTCTGCGAAAACATAGCTCTCGACTGATATCTACCTTCAGACTTCTGGCCAGAAATCATAGTCCTTTCTTCTTGTTGGACTACTTTTTGTTTACAGCATCGACCAGCGAGAATATTTAAAAAAAATTCGAAAAATTCCGGAAGAAGAGGACGAACATTCCGATGAACGAAAATTTGTAGTCGGTGGCGATTTTCGCTTTAGAGAAAAACTCCTAGGGGTAATTAGTCTAGGAAAGTAAGGGGGTTGTAGAAATTTGTTAGGGAGCCAAACCCCTGGGTCCCAGGAATGGACACAGTTGTTGACTCGTGAACCTTCCAGTGGAAAAGGGTCTGGCGACTTTGAAGGAGGGAGTGAGAGGAAAGGGGGAGGGAGAGTGAGGAATGTGGGCCCTTTTGAGGGTGATCACCCGAACGACTTTAGAAGGTCAAATTTATCTTCTTCCTTCCTCTGAACCTCCAACGACCCCCTCCCCCACCCCCCTCTCACTCATTGGTCGAAAACCGCAAAGTCTCAACAACCAGCTTATATAATTTATTCCGAAAATTAGGCCGCCATTAGGCAGCCACTTACGCTCCTCTCTTTGCTTTCTTCACTCTCTTTGGCTCTTAACTCTCATCTACCATCGAGAAGTCACCCTCGTACGTCCCACGACCATCCCTCTGCTCCTCTGGAGCAATCAACATTGATTTTTAATAAGTCTCCCATTTCGCATACCCATACCCACTTCATCTCGGGATTCTTTCTACTCACCCTCTCCAAGACTTTCTTCTTGCCATTTCTCTTTTTTTCCCCGTCCCTATCAGCAGCCACCCTTAACTACACATAGAAGGTTCAACCCTCGAATTCCCTGGACCGCAAATCGGTCTGCGAACCAGCGTCGGAGGCCGAGGGGGTGTTATATCTCCCAAGACGCACAGAATTTGCCACAATTTCTTTTGCCGCCGGCTGACGTAAAGTGTGGAAGAGACCGGAAGTGAGACGTAGAGAGGAGTGAAAGGGCAAGAAAGCAGGAAGGCAGGTAGAGAGAAAGGCGGCGGCAGGATTCAGTGATTTAGGAATAGCTACCAGCGGCCCTTCTGAATATAAACCTGCCGGGAATAAAACTACCCCTAACTCTCTCTCTCTCTCCCTCTCTCCCTCTCTTCCTCTCTCCCTACCATCCTCTACCTTCGTTTCCAACAACAAAAAAAGCGCGTCCTCTTTGGAGAAACTTAAAATGTTGTTACAACCCTCGGGCTACTATCGTCCCTCCTGCTTCTGCTCTTCCTCCTCTTTCTACTTACTCCGCTGCTTCTACCAATTTTGCTTCTTTCCCTGGTTGGCGAACCTGCTTGGACGTTCTACGAGCTCGAATAAACTACTCACTCTACATTCTTTATCTTTAATCCTATCTTACCACATAGCGTATAACTTTCTTTCACCATCCAAGTGTTTTCACAGTGCTCGTCGTTGTCGCGCGCACCCATTGCCATTCCGGGCTGATTGTCAGTTTCTGCACTGGCAAACTTTTTACCTCGTTCACTAGTTTTAAATGAATATTATCCATTACCCACGTGGAGGCTACACTCTCCTTATTGATTTACATGTAAATGTCTGTGCGTGTCGCACGCAACTTGACTCCAAGTCAAATTGAACGAGAGCAAAGATGAGTATACGAGAGAGGAGTGGAGCAAGGGGGGAGCAAAAGAGGGAAGAAAATTAACCAACACGGGATGGTTGATCAACGAATTTCTTCGAACTTTCGAAAATGTTGCCTTGGAAATTGCCTTAGAGGTATGACGAACGCTATGACGATAACATATTGCAGAAGACTGTGTGGGAGGGGATTGTATCGAGGTTGCGAATGGGCTGGTTCTAGTCGAATGAGAGGGATGCTGCGGATGATGATAGAAAGCATAAGTATGTGAGCGTGGAAGGTAGAAAGTTATAAGCATATACAAGGACGAACCCCGGCACAAGCCAGACTTAAGGTAGACTTAAATTGGACTTAAGTTTCGACTTCTCCCGGTTTAGCCGCAGTCTAATCCCCATCGCTTCTACTTATAATACGATTCTGCAGCCCTCGCGCCCCTCTGTGACCGAAGGGCACGTGCTGCTTAAAGGCGCCGTAAAGGTTTCGACGACGTCAAGGGATGCCATCCCTACGTGGCCGTCAGGCCGGCGAAGAGTAAAGGACAAAGAGGGTAACGAATGAAGGGAGGAAAAAAAAGGAAAGAGAGCCAAGTACGGCAGCGGTCTTAACCCAGCGCTGGTACCTACTTCTTCCAAAAAAAAAACTCCTTTCATTTTGTCCTCGCGAGGAAGGAAGAGCAGAGGCTGCCAAGGGGGTATAGATGGGGGTGAATTATCTACTCGGAAGCGAGTCATCTTTCGGCGGGGCGCGGATTAAAAATCTATTATTTAAGCGGCCACCCAGCGAAGCGTAAATCGCGCCGAGGAACCTCGTAAATTGCTTGGCCTTGCGAAAAATTCTCAAAACTTTCCCCGAGCGTTTTCTCATTATACACCGACAACGCCCTGACCCCCCGCACGGTATAGGCCTTCCTGTATTTTCCAAACTTCTTTCTTTTTACTCAATTTCAGAATCTTACGCAATAGCCATCCCAATGAGAAGTTCGAATCTGTGTTCTTAAAGTTTCATCCTGCGAAAGGGTTGTTGCTTTTAGGAATTTCCAAAAATAAATTTCCATCTCCGCTGATACGGCAAATGGCTACGGGTGTATGAAAAATATTCTGCGATACGGTATACAGTACAGAATTAAGTGGACACACTGTACATACCGTAGTAAAGCCAAGTGCCAGTCGATTGCCTTTCCCTGTCGGATGTAGCTTCTCGTTAGAGTTCAGCATCCTGGAGTTATCGACTCCCCTCTGGCTGGGGAGAAACTTGACGAACCTGTACGCGATGTGGGTGGCATTGGCGTTGATGCCGTTGATGCCAATGGGGTAGGTACCGAGTAAATTAACCCTCCGGAGACGCAATACGTATACCACAGAATCCCCAGTCAGATAATGCTATAGATATCTACGACCGAGAAAAGGCTCGCGAGATCCTCCATCTTTCGGAATTCAGACAGAATTGAACCCTGCTTTTTTTTCTTGCGTCTCGTGCAAATTCCAACCCTTATTCCCGATGGAGCTCAACTAACTTACCACCCCTTCTCAGGATTTCGGTAATCGAGCCCCGTACCAAAAGCACATTTGGCTTTCCGAAAAGGATACGTGAATACACTATTGGCTTTCCCAGGCTACCGTATCCCATGGCGGGACGATATTTCATTCTGGTAATTATCCGAGGGTCCAATGCGATAGCAGTAGCAGCGTTGCGCTTGCGCCAGCGTGAGTGTTAATGTCCACTGATAATGTACCAATAGTGTCCTGATGTCCTGTGAGCAGCCGTTTGAGTAATAGACACAGAGCAAATGCACTGCTAAGCACTTCCGCCAAGATACGCGGATAAGTGGATTAAATTTCCCGATAGTGACGCTCCTTGGTAGCTGCGAGCAGAAAGTGCAAGTGGAAGTAAAACTTCTACCAAGATATTCAGTTACGAATTGAAAAGTGATATTTGGGGTTAGAGTTATGAAAAATATGTGACTGCGCATCGATAAGCTTTATCTTCTGATTTGTAAGTCTTGATTATCGTTACGGGATAATGAGAGATTATTTTTCACGCGTAAGATTTAATGTGTAAGGCATGATGCGTGTAAAGTCAAATTCGAAGATGTTGCTCGTTCGGGGTGACCAGGCACGTTCCGGAATAGAAATGGCACGAAGTATTGTTATCCAGCCTGGTCCAGACTCGCAATTCCATCCCGTAGGATCGATGTTTCGTGGACACGAGAATGTGTAAAAGTGCGAAAGGATTGCAGCAGGAATGGAACTCGGGATGAAAGAGAGAAAAAGAATGCAGACAAGTATGTGTGTTTGTATGAGGGAATGGAAGAGGAAGTACAGTGTGATGCTGAGAGAGAGAGAGAGAGAGAGAGAGAGAGAGAGAGAGAGAGAGAGAGAGAGAAATTGTAGTTCAGATGGATGGGAAGAGGAGAGAGCGTTGCGGAAAGCAAGAGAGGCTCGAGCAATCGCAGCCTCCCGGTCCAACGCTCGTGATGAAGTTTTAAACTATAATATATCGTTGTTCAAGCCACACGCTTCGCGCTGTCGTGTGTGAAGCTGTGAGGCTGTGTCCGCGACACATGCGATCTGGCGGAGTTCGGCCCGTGAGAAGTGTAGGAGAAGGATGAAAAGAGGCAGAGTGATGGTGAGAGAGAGAGAAAGAGAGAGAGAAGTGTCAAGGTGGAAAGCGAGAAACAAGCTAGCTAACTGGGCAGCAGCGCAGGCGAATGCTGAGAACACGCGGTGCTACAGTCTATAGATATGCAGGGAAGCAAGCGATATAGCGGAATAGCGGTAGAGGAATTCTGGAGTCTAGTGTAAGGCTGGGAGGTGTCGTACGCCGCCATAGGTACTACAGCTGTGTGTGGCCTGTCCGCGGCCAAACAATGTCTGTCCGAAACAGCCGCGATTTCTCTTATCGCACATTCAAACGCGAAATAATGGTGGAACTTCTCCTTCGTTGGACGACAGCTCGACTAACTAGGCTGCCGGCTAACTGCGCCCTGGAGATGGCGTTGCTCCTGATTCTGCCCGACTCTCTTGATTTCCCCGGTCCTCTTGACTTTCCCACGGCCGTTACTTCTGGCAGCAATCTTGCCTCTCGGTCCACTCACAGTTATCGTCCATGGACCAGGAGACGGAACGGTCACTCGTTTCCTGGAATGTGTTTTGCCCTTTTCCCATGGGAATTCACTATCCTCTATGGATAATGTGATTTACGCGTATTGCGCAAAGCCGATAAGACGCGCGAGCGTACATTTGCTAAAGGAGGGACGGGATGGCTGCTGCTGGCTGAACCTCCGGAGGCGACGCTGGATCCCGTGGTGGTGCCCGAGGACGCAGTATGTCCTGGGCTTGGCTGTGGAGGGTATCAGAGGAGCAAGGGAGACTCGGTTGAACACATATTTGGGCTGGGATCAGAGAGAATAATCCTGGGGATTACCCCCAGGATTCCCCCTGGCTGCCACCCAGCTACAACGCCAACCGAAGCCATCCTCATCCTCATCCTATCTGGATATCGACCCCAGATTTAAATACGTCCCTGCGAGAGACGCCTTTAGGTCTACTTTTCCAAATAACGCCATCCCCTCCCTTCAAATACGTACACGTCTCTTTCTCTCTCTCTCTCTCTCTACTCTCGGCATTGATTCAATCGAACATCCCCTAAACGAGCTTCGGCAGCAGAGCAGCTCCCCTTCTACGTTCCACTTTTATTTTTATCATTGCCTTTTATATCCTACTCTTCTTCCTCTCCTTCGCCTGCAAGACAATCCTAGTCCCCATGCAAAATGTTCTTATCTGAGCCCAAAGTGTAAAATTACCCTCGACCACAGCATTTGCTCTTCCGATAGGTTCCGGCGATACTTCTCCCTGCCTCGTTTACCTCTTTTCCTCCATTTACCTTCCTTACATCTCCTACCTCCTTCCACCACTCCGCCTTCATCCATCCCCTTCAGCTTCCTCCAGCAGCTCTCCTCTGAATCTCTCCTCTGAGAAAAGAAGACCTCGCCAGTCAGACACTGACTGGCGAGGTATCTTCTTTTCTCTGATTCCCCAGCTAACCGCACTTTACGGAATACTCCGATTAAAGCATTGAAAGCACAGCTCTCAACCGCCTAGCACTCCAGCTTTCGAAAACTCAAGCTCGCAACTTCGTCCAATGGATGAGAGAATCTCTCTCTTCCTGGCACATTTAAAGGTCCTCCGAATACTGCCGCGCCAATGGGGCAACTGCCGATCGATCCCACGTATCCTCCCTCTCCTGGTACGTTTCACAAAAATCTACGGTACCGTGCATTAGCACGAGTTACTGGGTGTTCACGAAATATCGTTCAATCAAGCTAAAGTAAAATGTCCATGTGACATAAAACGTTGCTCGATGCCAAAAGATGCAAAGAACCACCCGGAAGCAAATGAGTGGGCGTCGTTAATTTATAAAAAGAATTTGAGGAAGGAACAAGACAAGGGACGAGTGTTATGAAGAGAGCCATGCAAGAGCAACTAGCAAAGGGTGGAGTGGCAGTAGTCGACTCGCAGAGGGCTGGAGGGGCTCTCGGAGGTTCTGGATATAGCATAGTGGGTGTAGAGAAAAGAGAGTCAGTCGATACCTGTTGATACGTTTGCTGAAATAAAAGTCAACTTGTACGCCAAGTGTTTTAAAAGTCACACAAACACACACTCATATATGGGTCTACCAATACGTACTTCAAGGGGGTGGATATTGGAACGATAAGGAAATAAAGGGAAATAAAATATAGTGAGAGGGAGGGAGAAAGCGTGTACGAGACAGAGAGAGAGAGGGGGGAGGAGAGAGAGAGAGAAAAGGATAGAAAATGGGTAGCACTGCCGTACCTCTGGATGCTGACGGTGATAGTGGGTAGGTAGGCAACCCTCGGTGAAGTTCTTGGAGAATAGACAGTGCGGGAGGATGAGGCTAAAGATGAGGATGGGAAGCCGACTACATGGAAAAGTTGGAACAACTTTCGCGGGTACTGACGGAACCTCTGTTCTTTCTGGCATTTTATTATTTTAACGCTTCTGTCCCGAGCACGCCTTCCACCCCTTGTACCGTCGTCGAATCGACCCTGGCGTATGTTCCAAATTAAAACCACCCTCCGGGCGATTCCGCCCTTGTCTCTGCTGTCTTCCATTTTTTTTTCTTTTTATTTACTTCCCCGTCTCCCTCTGTCATTCTTCTGCCACGTTACGACCTACAGGACCACCTGGGGGGGAGGGGGGGGAGGATTGTATCTCTGGAAACGCACTCTCCCCTAAAAACGACAGAGTTTTCGTCCATTGCAACTTTTCTTAGTTCAATTACATTTTCGTTCGATTAAAGGTCCTGCGGCGAGCTTCCTGATTACTTGAGAAACAAGGAGGAAAGAGGAAGCCGAGTCTTTTCTCGTATATAAAATTCATATTAAATTCTTTGATCAGCCCTTAATGGAGATCAGGGCTCCTTCGATGGCGACTTCGGATAGATTATTATACGATGTACATAGATGCAACGGATATAGGGGGAAGTGGGGGAGGGGGGGAGGGGATTAAAATGCAACGACCTTTTGCTAACATTCTCACCCCTCCCTCCTCCCCATCGCCCCTTCCCACGGGCCCGGCGCATTCACCATCTTGGATATTAAAAATGCAAAACAATCGCGAGGGTGAGGTGAATAGACTGCGTTCAAGCGGACAGAACCTCCCCAACCTCCCCATCCTGCTATTCGATGACCGAACATCCCTCTGAATCCCTAGGACCCCCTCCCCCCGCAACCCCTTCCAACGCCATGTAAATCACACCGCTTTCAATGCTAGAAACCCTTCGGATTCTCTCGGGCTCTCGCCCACTCTCATTCTTTCACCTCCCACATTCTAATATTCCCATATTTTCATATTTTTACAATATTTCCCTATTCCGACTCCGAAGCGAGGTGGTTGCTTCTAGAATTTCTTCAGCTTTCTTCACAATTTCTGCCGTCTCTTTGTCACTTAGCCACTCGTATCGCGTATCATACATCCATATGTCGTCTGTCATTCTTCTTTTTCCTTTATTCTCACATTGTCACAATTCGATCGATCCCACCTCCAATAAACGATAGATAAAGCACGGACCCCCCCCTCTCTCTCTATCTATCTATCTATCTATCTATCTCATGGTTGCGATGACAACGTAAATGATGGTACATGGTGACCCCGCGAAATTCCAGTCACTGCTCACTGTAATTATAATGAGAGTACTTTAGGGGGGGGGGGGTGTCAGTCGATACTACGAGAAGAGCGAGATAGAGATTCAGAGGCGCGAAAGACTGCGAGAGAGAGAGAGAGAGAGAGCAGGAGCATGTTGACTATTCACTCGGCGAGTCTTTCGCCCAGGCGTCCTCATTAAAAATAATCAATATCGCAATATTAACAAATGCTCCTGCCTTTCCCTCTTTGTCAACGAGAAAATTTCTCTTTCTCCCTTGATGAATCTCTCAGTGATTCTCTCTCACTCTCTGTCCTTCTCGCTCTGCTGGCTCATTCCCCTTCCGAACGTGACCGTCCTTATAGAGGCCATTTGTACAGGGTGCGAAAGACGTACCTGGCCAAGTTTCTTTAAAATCAATACCTGCCGAACAATAAGTTCGGGTTATCCACACAGTGGTCATCTTGAACTGGCATCAGCGGCTTATCACCCCCAATGGAGTAAACGCAATTTCTTTTAGTCTCGATTCCAGCTTTTCCGATCCTTATCTCAAAGAGGACACTTCTCGGGCCAGCGACGTTCGCTTTTCTTTCAGGAGGATCCGAGGAGTCATCCCCCTCTCGTCCCTCTTTCTCCTATCTCTGCTCCGTCGCTTAAACTTTTTTCATCTTTTCGGCGATAAGAGATATCAGCTGGCCACCGTGCACCGTTCGCTCTTCTCTCAGTCAAGTTAACGCGAAGAAAGTGCCGAGAGAGCTTGAAAAGGCCTCGTTTTAGTCTCGAGCGGCTGCTCGTTAACGAACTTTGTCCTATCGGCGAAAATATTCATGCCCGCGTGACGATCTATCAATCTACAAAAGGGTAGAGAAACTCGCTCAAAGTTTCGGCCTTTTTTTTCCTTAAATTTTTCTTTTTCCTTGAACGAGATCCAAGCCTTATGAATATATAGATACATAGTCTTTCGGGATGGAACTTTGTGGGTAAGATAATTTATTGGTAAATTCATAACTCACGATATTGAGCTTGATGTCTGAGAGTCATCTGGGCATCGGAAAATGTCTTTTTATGGATATAAAAAAGTAATATCCATAGGGAGAGGAGTATTAGCCATCCCGAGCGGCGTGGCGACGCCGAGCGTCGCGACTTTGAGCTTTTTGAGACTGCTGGGTTAAGCGTCGCCGAAATACAGGGGGTTGGTACACCTGCAAATGACACGACCGTGCACCCTCGCCCGACGAGTGTAATATTTCGGTTAGTGACTCGGCAAGTCCTTCGTTAGGAAGGACGAGAAGAGGGGTGGAGGAACGGAGGAAAAAAGAAATGAGGAGATGCGAGTAAGAAAAATAAAGAAAGAGGCAAGTACTGATTTTTCCGAGGATTTTTCAGAAATGACTATTGAGGAAGATTGGCAAGGGTCCCTGACTATATATCTACCATACGGATGGTATAATTAAATGATCCGATTGTTCAAGTGATTAAGGGTTTTTGCGAAATCCACCCCAACCGTTCGAGTGGCAGTCTTCAATCAATTATACGAGAAAACCCGCCCTCGAAGGTTAAAAAAAGCCGATCTCTCTTAGGGTAGAAAAGCGAGCATCCTCGCGCGGCCCATTCGTAAAATGCCCTCCCCCCTCCCCACCCACCCACCATTCGTACCGTGAAAACGACGCGGGGAAGGCTTGGAAAATTCTATCATCTCTCGGCATTTCGCTATCTGACAAAGGGATGAGAGAGAGCACGTTGCCAGTTGTCCCGTCTCTTGTCTCTCTGTACCTCCTCGTCGTCCTTTGCCCTTCGACCCCTCGTCCATAGTCCATCGCCCTGCCGCTTCCCCAATAGCCAACCCTTTGACTCTCTTCCATTCCAATCGTGCTTCCCGAAAAATTTAACTTTCAAAATGAATGATCGAAATCGTTGCCAGTAGCCACGTGCGTCGCGACGACGTCGACGTCCGTAGCCCTCTCCGGTATTTCTCTTTCATAATCTCTGTACGTTTCTAAATCTAAAGAAAATTCCTGTTGTGCTGGATGATGGTCCCGGCTGCCCCGAGTGAATTATTTTTTGTATTCCACTCGATTTCATGAGAATCGCTGAAGATCGTTCGTTTGGAATTGACCTAATAAAGATTCGCGCATAAATTACGCTGCTCGAGTTTTTTTTTTACAGCCACTTCCGCAGGAGTGTTAGCCGGTAGATCGAAGAGTATATATACATATAGGAGAGGGGCTGAAGAGGGATAAGAAGGGGGCAGTGCCATGCCGGAGGCTGCATTGGAGTCTGCTTCTCGGTTTTCAGGTCGAAGGGGGTGGTTGTGGGACGAATACGTGTGGACCGGCGGAAGGAGGGATCAGGGGTGGGGGCAGTTAGGCGGGGGGAGGGCCATAAACCTTTCCTCGCGTAATCTCGATAGCTTTATAGATTTCTAATAAAATAACGCATTAAATCAGGCTCGGCACGGCTGATTGGGGAACTAAACGAAGTTATGCCGCTCGAAAAGGAATGCCCAAACAATATCGCTTCCTCGCGCACACGACAAGCGTAACACCTTAAACCTAACCTTAAAAGAAAAATGAGAAAAGATACGTGGCACGTTAGACGACTCGCTACTGGACCATGGCGATGCACCGCGTGGACAAGTAGGGTGGAATTCAAGTAAAGTTCATTGTCAGCCTGGTACAGTCTGCAGACACATGTAGAATCTAATTCCGTTCCAATATAATCTCAATCACGGCCGATCATCTATGTAGACACTTTATACGATCTATCTGGTTCCTTGCGATGCATCTTTCAGTAGTGCATCGGATTCCGAATAATTTGCATCATTCGATAGACGATATAGACCGAATAGTCGGATGGCTTTTGCAACTCGCATAGGAGGTGTAGCCACGCGGCGCGCCGCTGCAATAGAAACACAATGCAGACGTACGAAGAGCGAGCGCGGAAATAAATTCTTGTATCAAGATTCAAATAAATGCATTCGAAGCCGCGAACAAAGTTGCATCCCGACGGGGATACAGCCCGTAATACCGTGAGCTCTGCCGCAGATACCTCTGGCTCTCTCGTTCTATCTTACTTGCTGCATTTGTTGCATCTGCAGTTCCGCACACACCTTTATCCCTCTCTGTATCTGTCGGTCTATCCTTTGTAGCGAGCGTCTATCTAATCTCAAATGAAATTTGCTAAAACTATTTCAATCGAGTCCGTGGCCGGTCTCGCCCAAGTCTCCGTGTGCCGATTCCGAGTCTCGCGGGAGAATCTAACTAACCTGGATGAACAGTAAGACCGTTAAGACAACGCGAGAACTCCAATGTCCCACGAGCTTAAAAATTATTCCAATAACTTGTAGGAGGATCGCGAAGGAATGGGATTCGGAGCGTGAGGGAAGGAGAGAAAAGAATAAAAGTAATATAGGTTTACGATACGAAATCACTCGGGATCCGCAGCCGCGTTTTCCGACACAGCGCCATTGTGAAGCTAAGAGGGACTTATAAAGTCCATTACACAGCCTCCGATCACGAGAGACCTCAATTAGTAACTCCACCGAGCGACTTACCCTCCCTTTACCATTCATCCCTTACCCCATACGATTCCCTCTTCGTTCATATATAGATATTTCCTCCATTTTCCTTCCGCTGCTTCTTCTTCTTCTCCAGCTGATCTTGCTCCCGCGATCGCTCGAACCGAAGCCCAGAGGCGGATCGAACCTTATTAGTCGCGAGCAAACGAGCGAGCGTCCTTTCGCCTTGCCGTTTTCCTAAGCTTCCGCATCGAATTACTCCGTAAACATTGCCACCCTCTGGCATCATCCTCGAACGGTCCATATCGAATTGAAGAACCAGGGAAGCGAGGAATTGCGGTAGAAAGAAATAAACTAACCACCCTATTGGGAGAGAATAGTCACGCTCAATTCTCTCCCTAGAATTTCTTCTCCCTTAGAAACTTTGTCGCCCTGAACTTGTACCTAGAGTCCCATACGTATACCGTTTCCCTTTGACTCTTAGAAACGTTCGATTAAACAACCGAGAGCTGTAAAAGTGAATCTGTAGAAAGTCCCAAGCAGAGCTGAGAATCGGAATGGGAAGATGGTCGAGGAAATAGTTTAAGAAAGTGGTGTTAGCGGTGTTAGCCCTGTTGGACAGGACAGTGTTGGCTTTGTGCTTGCGAGAGCCAAGTTGAACCAAGTTGAAGCAAGTTGGGCCAACCTCGGGACTTCGAACCTGAGTTCGATCCTAGCCTTGGGCCATCCGGCCAACCTCCTCGGTCAGGGATTCTCAACTCGTGCGATTTTCCTCAGGCTACCGGCACTCCTTTGGTGTCTTATCCCTATTCTTCCTGGAAAATCCTTCTCCCATCCGTCGTACTTTTATTTCCACTGCCCCCTACTTCTTCTCTTTTCCGTCCAAGGCAAAAGAAGCAGAGTCAGTCTCGAACGGGTCATTGAAGGCACGAAAGACTCTCGCTGAAACAGTGTCTTTCGTTTTCGATGTCCACTCAAAAAAAGATTATGCCGGGTGAGAACTGTGTGCGCATGCGCATCACCCAACAGTTCGCTCGATCTAGCGCGATTTCAGTCGACGTAACTGCAAAGCCGCTTAATCCTCTTAACGAAGCCGTACGGAGGAAACGGAAGGCAGCCTCTTTCAATGCACTCGGTCATGTGCCTCTCAGTCGTTTGGGCACTCGGCGCTTGACGACCATCTTGCCATTGACATTTCTACAGCCCAGGAACAACACCGGCAAACAGCTAGACACTGACATCGGCAGCTTCTTTCCTCCTTGAAATATTCAAGATCTCCTCCCAAAGTATTTCGAAGTTTCACAAGTTTAGCCGATCAGCCCTAGAGGCAGGAAGCCATCCAATGGGATGAGAGACGCGAGTATCCGGGTTGCAGTGGGTTGTGGGAATAATACCATTCGGGCGTGATGAGGTTGGCTAGCCTGACGTTAATCGTGATAAATATCCTAAAATAAAAAAAAGGAAACTGAATAATTAACAGAACTAATATCCGGTACGTTTGACCACTGGCCAGTCGGCTTTGCCAGTCTTGTTTATGTACGCTGGTTACGGATGGTTGCATAACTGTATATATATGTATATAGCTACGGTGTAGGGGACACACGGTGTAATAAAGAATGTGACACCTGTCATTTCTTTTTTTATATATAAATTGAACAACACCCTCAAATCCGTCATTTGTAACAGCCCCTGTAACTCCCTAGTATATTTCTTCTGAATTCGCCAGGACGTCCCTGAGAGTCAGAGGGACGATAGGACGAACGAAGAAAAACGATAGACACGGCTTCAGGAGAGACTAGGAAAAACCAACATGGGAGAAAGTTTATGGGGGAGGAAGAAAGGGCTGAATAGGGTGGCACGGGTCACAATGCCGTTATCCCGTATCACAGCCCTTTCGAGTCCCTCGTATCAGTAGGAAAGCAATGCCCCTTCCCTCCTCCATGGATGAGGTAGGACCGTGGACCATAGATCGGGACAGAGATGACAAGCCGATAGAGAGAGCAGCGCACGAAGGTACGAAGGTTCAGGCAACATTTGTCAACATCGAGCGAGCAAACCGACAGTTTTCCTATTTCGTATTCCGAGAGAGACGGAGCTTCTCTGGGACTTATTCGGGTCATTTCGTGATAGACCTAAGCCCAGCCCAAGAGCACGTAAGATGCATCGTAAAGGGCTGAAAAGCGATACATGGACCGAGACGGAGAAATAAGGCTGGAAGAAGCAGAAACCGTTTAAGTATTTGAACTTTGAATGAACGACGTCAAATGCGAAAATATCCAAGGAGCAATCAGGTTCTGTCGGAGATTCCGTTTTCTGGTGGCTCTTACTTCTCCATAAAGTGTCAGACCAAAGAAGGCCACGAAGAGGAACCGGATATTCGGGTAGGAGGGTGGCTGAATGGAAGTGGATACTAGGAAGTGGAAAGTGGGAAGTGGAAAGTAGGAAGTGGGAAGTGACGGAAGTAGCAGGACGCTCGAGGTTAGAGGCGCAATCAGCATTTACAACTCGGGCCGAACTTTTGCTCTTACGCGAGCCACCCACCAGCTCTGCCAGACCTACCAGCTACCAGCTACCCAGTGCCAGAGCACGCCGCTTTATTATCATATGTTTTTACTGGAAGATTCCACCACCCGGAGCAGCCCCTTGGTAGTTTTATTCTTGAAGGAAAACCTCGGCTTCTCTTTCCCCACGAAATTCGACGTCGCCGTCGCCACCGTCGCCACTCAGACTCTCTGACATTCGATTCAAACGAAGAACTGCCTTCTTGGATGAGTTTGCACTTTGAACCAGGTGCTTTTGTCTACATCCTCTTTTCCATCCCTTCTACTAACTAGCCCACCCTCGAGTGGCTAACGCAAGAATCGGCCCAGACTCCTGTTTCCAGAGGATCTCGAATCTCCAAAGTTCCTAACATTGTTTCACTTATCGTTGAATATCCTGGTGGCCCATCTTGAGAATCGAGCGACTTTTCCTAATGTCTTCGTGCTTTTTCCCAACTTCTTGCTTTCTCCTTTATGTCTTTTATACTTTTTATCCCTTTTCTTCTGTTCGACTACTTCCCTGTCTCTCGTAATAAGGCAGATGTGGACCGCGAGACGGGATGCGGACTTTTTCGTGCGCTCAAGTGTTGGCATAGGACTTCGCGGAATGGACCAAAGAACAGAACAAACGAGTACGAACTCTAGAAAAAACATTTCTCCGACAAAAAGCTAAAAGTCCAAAAAAAAGAGGAGGAAATTCGGAACACGCAACCATTCCAGTACTCGAGTCCTTTCATCACCGACGCTATATTTATTCCGAATAAACTCAGCCTGGCATGATTCAAAATCCATAGGCGGTCTGCTCGAAAAATTCTAAATAACCTAAACAGCTATTCAGTGTATAACGAGCACGTTACTGGGAATCGAAAATGCGAGCGGGCCAAAAAATATATGTATAACAAAGTAATGAAGATCAACGAAAGGCAGCCTATGTTCAGGAGGTGAAGTCGTAGAGTTCGTTATCGGAGTTGGCTCCGACTCGCTTTGCCTTTGTGCAAAGGCCAGTCGGGGACCAATAAATATGTTATTAAAATTACCATAACCCGACCAGTAAAATGGGGTATTTTGCAGTTAATTTTCTGCTTATCTAGGTAATAATATCGCTTACGCCGGGGTAGTTAACCCTTTAGGTATAGGCTGCTGCGCAGCAGCGCGTCAGACTAGAGGCATTAATAACCTCGCTTATACATCGAAAATACAAATATCGAGCACTGTGCCATCCAGGTCCCCAGACGATTCCTTTTCTCTTCTTTGATAATTGCGGGTATCCATGACAGTGCTAAGCTGGCTCGTGCTCGTATCCGGCAGGACGTAAACAGATTATACGGGGAGTGGATGGAAAGAGCTGTCTTCGATAAATGAGCTTCCTTCGAGGATGCCAGATGAATCGATTCCTTCCCCCCCCCCCCCTGCTGTTCTCAATCTTTACATAAAGACCCTTCGATAGATTTAAATTCATTCGTTTAACCGTTACAACAGCACACGTGCCACCGATCCATTCTAGTGGCCTCTGGCCTCTAGTCGCAGAGCTTCAACGATTCCTTCGCACTTCCCAACGAAGTGCACTTGAGTCAAATGCTGGCGCAACTCGGTTAGCTGGACGGGGAAGCCCGCGAGATCTTTGGGGGGTTGGGACGACGCCGTAGCCAGATCATCGATGCGCGTCGCGGAGTGTCAAAGAGCATCTAGGAGCAAACAGGCCGGCAACTAACCGACCAGCCCAGCAACCAGCGAGAGAACCGAGCAGCCAGGGAATCGTGGAACCAGGGAGCCAGGGAACCAGGCAAAGTGACACTGCCAAGTTATTAGAGTAGAGATTGATGAAGCTCCGGGGTTCGAGGCTCGTCGAGCATTTTTCACCTTCCAGGCGTCGCTTATCCGATCCACCGCGAGATTTTCAACACAAAGATTTTTCCGCTGACGGTTTTTTTTAACATAATTAATGAGTTTGGGTTCCCTGGCTGGTAGTCGGGAGAGCAAGAGAGAGAGAGGGTGAACGTGTGTTTGAGAGCTAATAGGACGAGGGGATGCAGCCCACGAGCTTCTAAGGGATCCAACGGCTCTAAGACGTTTCTAGCTCTCAGCACAGTGCGCGAGAAGGATGGAAAAGTATGGGAAGACTGCAAGGACCAAAATTTTAGGGTAGCTTGAGTCCTAGGAGGTCCATGAGCCAAGGGTGGAAGGCATGACGATACGTGATTTTGCCAATCCCGGCTTTGACTTCGCACCCTACCACTACATCCCCTATTTACTACTACTACTCCACCACCTTCTCGTTTGCCCTCAGAATTCTACCCGGTCTAAGAAAGTATCGAATCGAGAGGACCATCGAAACATGGCTACCAATAGGACCGGAAGGGGAGGAAAGGGGGAAATCGGTCGCATCGACTTTTACCAAAAGTTACACCATACACCCCTACGGCTGAATCCCCAGGATCAAATATTTAGCATCATTTCTCTTGCGATGTCCTCGGGTTGTCGCTTTCTCGCAGGCGCAATTCTTAGCCAATCTCTAGCAGGAGCGAAAAGTCTCGCTGGTATCTCGACGCTCTGGCAACGATACAGTTTTGCTTAGGCAAACGTTACTTCGCAAATTTATTCTTCAGTCTCGACGACCGATATGACTTTTCGTTGCACGGCTACACATCCGCCGCGACTCGTATACCGAATTGAGCTTAGGCTAGGAGGGTGACGAGGGTGGGGGGTTGGCGAGTGCGAACGTGCCAAATGGTGAATGGCGAAAGGTCGAAATGGAATTAAAGAGGAGGCTGGAGAGGAAGGGTATAGGAAAAATACATAGAAAAAGAAGGCAGGAAGGAAGGAAGGAAGTGAGCTCGGTCCACGATTCCTCCTATTCCCCAATAAAAGTGTCCCACTTCGATTCGGATCGCCGAGTGTTTCTCTTTCCCACAGGCAATAAATCCATACTTACTCTTTATCCTACCTTCGCTTTGTCGCTGGTCGGTATTGTCGCGTCGAGAGCCTGAATTAAATTCTGAGATTTATCGCGTCAATAACCGCACATTAATTTATGATTCTGCGAAACTGTAAACCAAGTCCGAACTGGCGACAATTGTTTCGCCGTTTTGGTTTTCCACGAGCGGGACGCCACGCGGCGTCGCGACGTCGGCCGATGCTCGATAGGGAGATTCACATTTCCTACGGTACCACCGGCTATTATGATATCTACCACTGGCTATAGGAACTTTCAAAGAGTACCGCACCCGCCCACCTATTATTTCTGACCCGTGACTCATGACTCGCGACTCGTGAGTTTCACGCGAGTCTCGTTGGTCTCGTGACTCGAGCTGCGGGGGCAGCAGCCGTCTGCCATATGCTGCTGGCGTGTTCGACGTCTAACTTCTATTGACCATTACTCAACATTACGCTCGCAACTTGCATTCGCCTGGCAACCTCTAGAGCGAACGATCTATCCATTTCGCACAATCGCCACCACCGATTTGATTAATCGTATCAATTACTCAGTATCTCCGCGGTGCGTTGGGATTACAAGGTGGTATCTACAACAGGGACACGACGCGATTCGTTATATTCCAGATTAAAGAAAAGCTGAAAAAAAGAAAGAAATGTTACTGGGAGAATAGATATAAAATTACAGACAGCACTGTCTCTGTCTGTCTTTATCTCTCGCTACGTCTGATCCCTTCGAGTAAATTCTTATTCGAAGCCATTAATTCGTATCGAAGGAACAGAAATGAAGGCAAGCGACATTCAGGAGGATAAGGCTAAAAAATAGAGAGAACGCGGGAAATACCCAGGGACGATAAATTTCAAAGTAGTTTAGCATTAATGGTTACGCTATCATATAATAACGACCCTTCTGATATTGTTAGGAATAAAGTACCAGAGGTACCGGGTATCAGTGCCTGCTCACTTCGTATCTACCGGTGCACCGATCTACAAGGGTGCATTCGTGTAGCAGCTACTCGAAAGTACAAGCAACATTGAAGAATGCATCTACTCCAACCCACCTTCCATTGATGATACTCAGATCGGGAGTCAGTGACAGAAGCTGGAAGATAAACTAGTGGATAAAATACATAGATACACGAGTTGCCGGAAGCGAAAGAGGTGGGGAGGAGAGAGAGAGAGAGAGAGAGAGAGAGAGAGAGAGAGAGAGAGAGAGAGAAACGATATTTATTATACTAGGACTTTGAGGTCCTGTAAGTATAAACCAAAATAGTATAAAG
>JARQTI010000568.1:0-44595 GCA_030142655.1 Trachelus tabidus | reverse complement strand
TTCCGTTCACAACAATATTCGCACAATTGTCCAAGTCAAGGCTGTTTACGTACCTCGCAGAACCCAAAATCATGGCTCTCTTTTTTGAAGAGAGAGAGAGAGAGAGAGAGAAAGGACCTGCAATAAAAGGAGAAAAAGTAAAATCTTCCGGCGAAGAGCATGAAGAGCAGGAATTTTATTGTCGCTGCATGTCGAGCTTTATCGGTCGAAAGAATATTTTATTTGAGTGAGCTGAAACGTACTCGACGATCTAAGCGGTCGGGTTTTGGGTTTCCAGGGTATCCTCGTCCCTAATTTCGTCTGGCAGCCACTGGAATCTTAATTGTAACGAAGAATTCGAGGGTCTCCGCAGACAGAGAGGAGTCGTGCTCGAAAGGTTGTGGTGGGAATCCAAATGAAATTTAAAATAGTCAATAATAAAATGAATTTCCAATTAAATTAAATCGATCATTCTTGCAACCTGGTTCCAGTTTTTTCAGTGATCCCTTCCGCTGCCATTAGAATTCCTAGGCTAACCGATCTCGGAGTGAAAATACCAAAGGTAGAGAGAACTAGAAACTATGGGGAATAAGATAGCAAAAGAGTGTGGCAGCCAGGGCAGGATGGTATTAGGGTTCCCGGGGGTTCCTTGGAATTCATGGGTTTGCCAAGGGGTACCAGGAGCACGGGGGGCTCTAGGGCCCCGTAGAGAAGCAGGAAGGGGAAGTCGCAGATGGAGTCGAGTGTTGTAACTCTAGCCTAGACGGCCGCCTCCTGCCTTCCCTGCTATCGATTACTTACTCAAGCTGCCCACGTTACTCTCTCACTGACACACATACACACCCACTTACTAACACGTTGGCACTACCTCGCAACCTCTCTCTCTTTCTCTCTCTCTCTCTCTCATTCTCTCTCTCTCTCTCTCTCTTTCTATCTCTCTCTCTTTGTCTCTCGAGTTCTCTTAACCATATAAATATACATATATACATCGTCATGCAGATAACAGCTGATTGCAGGATAAGGAAAATTTCTTTTAGTTCACTAAGTAGATAAAATCTGTACGTAGTCAGTCTCAGGTAGCTCAGGTAGCTCAAGTAGCTCAAGTAGCTCAGGTATGTAACCTGCCCAATTGCATCTAGGTTCTCAAAGAAGGTTCCCATTAGATGCATCCGGGAAGCAGAAGAAGACTGGCGAAGACTTGCCGAGAAGCTGTTGGCCGTCGTCAGCTGATCCAGTAAACGGTCCTTCTTAAAGAGGAAAGGACGAAGCTCGAGACGTCGGGACACCGTGTGCTACCAGTGGGCGATATAAGAGCCAAAGTGAAGTCCATCGGCACGCAATAAACCGCCAGGCTTTTTCTCTGTCGAGGATACAATTTTTGAACGTTTATCTATTTTTGGGTTATCTCAGTTGGACACGTCACGTTTCTCATTACGGGCCCATACGTTTAATTGGCGCGAAGGTCGTCTTGAAGGTTAGGTTGTATAACGTTATTGCCGGTAATATAGCGCGGTTTCAAGAGACAATTAACGAAGTTTTATGTCCCATCAAGATCCTCGAAAGCTTTCTTTAATCACGCCAAATGTATTGGTTTCCTGTTTCCCTGCTCTTTCCTCCTCCTCTCTCTCTCTCTCTTCTCCTCTGTTTCCTACCTTCCTTCCACTTTCTCTTCCCTTCTCTTTTCACTTTTTCTCTTGCTTCTCGTAACGCAAACTCGATCTTCTACCAAACTGCAGCGATGCTTTTTGTTTCACCCGTTAAAGCAACCCTATGTAGAGGGAGGAGGGCCCCTTCACCCTCTCTTATCAACTTCACAACCCCTGACGCTGAACCATCCACGATATTCTGCTTTTATTGCGTCGCTCGGGTACCCTCCTCTTCATCGTTAAATACTCTGGTTCAATGAAATCGGTATATTAATACGGGTTCGCTAATTGAGTACACGCCAAAATAGCCTCGGAACGTATTCGTACTAATCGATAGAACACAATGATACGCGCCGCGTTAACGCGCCACGTAAATTCTCTCTCTCCCCCATCTCCCTCTCTCTCTCTCTCTCTTTCTCTCTCGTTTCCCACTCGACTCACCCCTTTGTCTTTGTCTCTCTCCCTCGCCTCAGCCTCTCTCCACGTCTACCTCCAGGATACCTGGTACCATCCAAAAATACGCATCTCGTATGGAACAGACTCGAGATGACAGAAGAGATGCAAAATAGTTGAACCTACAGTTATTTATGGATTTATTGGAAAATTTCAAAGGTAACGTTGGCCAATACCTAAATCGGATTATTTAAATCGATCGGATTATAAAAATTAAAAATAGCCCATGGGTACATCATATCCTAGTATCCGATCACTTCCGTCTACGAAATCCAAGATATATTTATTATACTTGTAAGCTCGTAAGCGAACGACGCCGAGCATCAACCAGTCTTTTATCAAGATAATCGAGACGCCGTCGTTGATCCTTTCGATCGAGAGACTCCTTGACGATCCTTCCGCTCTCGCGATGATCCTTCCTTCCGGAAGGATAACTCGATCGAAGTCATCGGGGCAAACGAGCCAGCATCTTCCTCTCAATAAGCGGGCTGTACCCATGGACATGAGATAAAGACGTTCGAATTGACACCGACACCACGGTGAAACACTGCGGTATGTCCGATCAAAAGGAAAAGAGGAGTCTGCGGAAAGAGACCAGGGGGGGTGGGGTGGGAGGGAGCGGTGAAGATACCGAGTGAGAAAATAAGGTAGCGAAGCGGCTATACAAGAAAGACAAAAGAAGGAAGTAGAAAATAAAAACACTTCTCCTTCTGGCGTCTTTCCACTATCGGCTACCCTATAGCTGCTTGAACGAGCCCCTCTTCTCCTTCGTCCCTCTTTTTCCCAAGCCCCCTTTCTTTCTTATATGCATCCTATGATATCGACAATGTGTCATGCCACTAATGCTACCCTTCATTTATGTTACAGAGACTGCAGAGTCGTGAGGGATCCACAGACGCTCAAATCCAAAGGATATGGATTCGTCTCGTTTGTCAAAAAAGCTGTGAGTATCCTGTTGTATATACTTTCAATAGAAACTCCTCCATTCGCCTGTCCCGGACTTTATTGTTATTCAATTTCCTTATTCCTCAACTTCCCTCACGTAAAATTTGTCGCTACCAAGGAGTTACGTTAGAGTATAATAATAATAATAATGACAGCCAGCATGCAATAACGTCGGGTAGAACGTCACGCGATTAGAACTTTTGAAAAATGTCTGCCGCGTTTCCCCGACTGTACCTACATAAATATACATTCCTGCTGAGGTTTGCAGTTGGTTCCCGATTTTACCGTAAGAATTGGTCGTGTGCAGAGAGTCGCAAGCTGCCACGTCGCAAGAGCCGCAAGCTCGTGTATTCCAGCTGGGAGCTGGGAAGGAGCCCTTCTTTCTCCTCCATCTAGTCCTAGGAGCTCCTCCGGAACCAGGGTGCGCGCCGCTTGTCTTGGCGTCACTCAGCGAGCGTCCCGACGCGGCACCTTTCAGAGCCGAGCTCGATATTAAAACGAATATCATTCAATAAAGCGCCTCACGCGGTGCTTCCCCGAGAAAGTCTTGTCCCCCCTTCGTGAACTGCGTCGTCGGTGGGATCTTTTGCGGACGCTCGCCGACGCTCGCAGACGCTCGTCGTCTCGATTTTCCATCGCACTTTTATAAGGTGAACCACATGGGACGTTGAATCGCCAAAGCGACGAGCCGCCGTAACACGCGGGATCGCTGGTTCTTCACGCGCTGCCATCTTGAATTTCATTCTCTTCTTTTCTTCCGCGTCTTCAGTGTCGACTGGCGTATCCGGAAATCGTGATAAATATGTACACGTATATACCATGTACGATACAGTCGATGAGAATAAAAATGGGATAAAGAAGTAGAGGTCGTAGTCACAGGCCACGGTATACGTTGCGCTATAGGTACTATGTACATTGTCTGCTCTGGGATAAGGGGAAGTGACGGACATGGCAATGCGGGTAGTTTGGAAGGGAAGAGGCGGGTGGGTGGGAAGAAGAGGCTTTGGAATTTACAGCAACATTGAGTGAAGGCGGCCAGCGTCTCTCGCGTTTTATTAGTCCAGGCCAAAAATCCTCGACGTAAATCAGCGGAGATCTCGGGGCCGAGTAAAGGCGGCTTTTCCTCGTTTATAGCGGGATATTCGTAGAGACTGCCGGAAGGTAGCTGCTAGGACTTCGAGCGTTCCTGTTTTAATGCCCTATCGATCTGGACCACCAGCATCCTTCCCGTTTCCGCCTCTCCCTCCCATCCACCTTCTGGGCTAGTCTGGCCCATATCCTTCCTCCCGCAACCTCCACGTCTTCCCTACGAGATTACTATTGCCGAAGCTGGCTACGAAGTATAAATTTTCAGAGTGTCTCCGTCCTGGAGGAACACGCGAAAATTCCGTCCTCGCAAACCACCGCGAATGGCCACCCCCTTCTGCCCCTCGCCCTCCTCAGGGCTCTGCACTCCCTTTTCTATCGTTCTATGGTTCTCTCTGAATTTTCTTATAGTTTCTGACTTTCTGTCTTTCGAGTCTTTTGGAATCTTTTCGTCCTCGGTCCTCGTGCCGGATGTTCGAACCTAAATTCTCCTCGGACCGACGTTATACCAATTGACCCCTCTCGTCCCTCCTCCTCCTCCCAGTCTATTCCAACCTTCTAAACTCCGGCTCTTTAGAAAATCAGACAACAAGATTTAAAGTTCCTCTTTGTCTGGACCACGTTGCACGCTGGAGACGCTCCGTACTAACCGGAAACTCCTTCTGATATTGCCACGATTTCCTCACCGCTTCTTCCCTTTAGTTCACTCGATCAAAAAGGGAGGGGTTCATCGTCGAAGCGAATGACGAATCATTTCGGGAACTGGTTCCTTTCGGCCATCTAGTTAGACTTCCGGATACCTACGTGCGCTTCCATAGTCTTGTCATATACATTTTACCTTCGTGGATATTATTTGGTAGGACGTTTAGGTCTTGTAGTTTTTCCATAAACTCATAAATTAATCGAGCACGTTCGATCCTGCAAACGAATGTTAGTTTTTGTGGGACAAACCCGGGTGAAGAAGAAAAAAATTGCCTTGTTCTCTAGGGCCACATGAGCGCGTGCCACGCGACACTCGACGTCTCATGATTGAGTAATAGGGCTATAGAGTCTATTGTGTTGGACTGGGCAGCCTGGAACACGGCAGTGCGTATTTAGGTTCACAATACTACCATCACATGCTCCCTTCGTCTAGTTCCAGTCTAGTCCATGCCTGGCAGCTACGTGGTAAAGGAGAGGGACAAGAGAGAGAGAGAGACAGAGAGTAGTAAGAGCGAAGAAGACAGATGTATAGAGAAGAGTAGGAGTTGAAGAAAGAAAGGAGATAGATATCGAGCGAGGTTTCGACTTAGGTGGCGACGCCGACGACGACGGGAACGGCGTCGGCGTCGGGCACTAAGGCTTTCGGTTACTCTATCTAGGCTAACAGCGCGAATGTGCGGCATCATATCGGGGATGGAAATTCGAATCGGAAATACTTTATCCCTTGGTCCGGGATGGCTGTATGGGAGTGGGTGGGGGCAGATTTGAGAGTCGTGTGCTCCGTAAATGGTGAGCTTCTTCGATGGTTAGATCATACCTACCGTACAGGGGAAAGAGGGAGGAGAGCTTTCGGAATAGTCGCGAGCTTTTCCTTTAAATATTTCTTCGCGATATTCCCGCCTCTCGGTTTCATACGCCAAATTCCAAAATTGCCTGCCGTTGTACAAACACAGTGCCGTTGATATCCCGATATCGTAGAGACGCCATCCTCCTTAAGTAGCCAGCGACGCCTGACGCGACGCCTGACGCGACGCCCTGCAAGACCAGCCATCCCTTATTTTTCGTACAGCCGCCGTGGAGAAGCAACGGGTGGACGGATGGATGGATGGATAGGGCTGCTTTACGGGACGGGGAGGGAGGGAGGTTAACCCTTAAAACGACGCCACCCTTTCAACACTCTATGCTCGCTCATCTTGATAACGTCTTTCCACGGTCCCTTTCGCAGCTTCCTTCTCTCTTCCTCTTCGGCTTTAGGTTGTTGGTCCTCTTTGGATTCTCCGAATCCTTCAAGATCCCTCGCGACGTCTCCTCGACCGTGTCATCGGGACGCTCGACTTCCCCAAAACGCAGTTCCTTCTGCATCGACGCCTCGACTGATCCGCGTTTGTCTCGGTGACGCTATCGTGCTCAAGACAAAGATGCGAACGAAAGGTGAAGCAGAGGGAAGGACCAAGAGTCTGAAAAGACGAAGATGCAGAAAGCTCACGGCCAACCAGCCAGGAATAAGGAATCCCGGATATACGTATAGGACGACCCGAGAGGGTTGTCGGGTTGTTGGGTAGTCGGGTATCCTATCGTTTTTTACGCTCACCCTGGTCATCCGATCTCATTTCAGATACCCGAGTTACCGGCTGGTTGGCCACTCGCTGGAGCATGCACGCTCCCACTCTCTCGCACACTCTCCCTCTCTCACTCCCACTCCTTCTCCTCTAAACTCCTCTTTCACGGAAAGAACTTCCGCTTCTCTCTCCCAAGCGTACCCGGTACCCTACTACCGGTTTTATGATGCCGGAGGAAATTCGATTGAGGCTATTTTTGTTTCGTGAAATTTGCCTCTTATCATTCCTGTTTCTCAATGCTTCCAGGAGGCAGAAAGTGCCATCGGCGCCATGAACGGACAATGGCTCGGCAGCAGGAACATCCGGACAAATTGGGCGACCCGCAAACCGCCGGCACCGAAATCCGAAGGTAAGTCGATCTTCTTCCATTTTTCACAATTTCTCTATTGTTATCTTCGTTATTACCATTAGAGAATCGACGGACGACCGGGGCATCGTTTCTCTCTTTCTCTCTCTCTGTCCTCACATCTCATCATCCTCGCAAAGCGTTCCTACGTCACTACCTTCAATGGCAACCTACTTCTACGTTGACTGGTGATGCCTTCATACGTTCCTCGACTCCCTACAACTTCCTCCGGATCCTGCGTTCCTAGTTTTGTGGCCTGTACCCACTTGCATGTTTCTCAGGTACTTAACCAAGGGCGTTGGAGATGCCTGCTCGTTACACTCCATCCTCGTCATCTCGGTGATGAGACTCGCGGTTCTAGAATTCCTAGCGCAAGTCAAGTTAAGTCAAGCAAACCCAAAAGGAAAAGTCTTCTTCGCGTTTCCATCAACCTTCATGTTCACGTTTCTGCAGTCAGTTTGAGTGGATCGAGAAGCCCGAGGCTCCGTATCTCTCTCTCTCTCGCTCTCTCTCTCTCTCGAATCTTCGAAACTGACATGGCGTGACCCATCTTCTCAGCTTCCTATCCTCGAAAAATTACGAGCGTAACCTCGACCTCGCTCAAGCAAATTTCGATGTCTCTTTACGAAATAATCGCGACGACGCTGCCCGAGGCGTCGTGACGCCTATCGTATCTCTTCAAAATTATTTGGAAGGTCTATCTTATCTACGGCATATTCATGAAACGTCACTATGCCCTATATATAATGTGATGTGATTTTTCAATTCACGGTCACAAGGCAACTCCGGCTACCGATACAGATAACGTTCTCGATTTCTGACCAATGCTCTCGGAAGGTTTCGTTACGGTTCAGTTGAGATCGAGGTGCTCGAATCTGCCGTGGGGAGATAGTCTCGACGTAGCGAGTTGTCCGGCAGAGGAGATGACCCGACGGAGACGTCATCACGGATCGACAGAAACCCGGGTGAGATACCGGCGCCCCGCTGGAGATGGGGAAAGGGCTGTCGAGCGGTCGGAGTTATAGTTTTGATATGGTTAAGGGCAAGGGAGGAACCCCCTGACCCGAGTTAAGGAAGTGGTGCCCAGCTGTCGCCCGATGCCCTGGGGAAGCGGTCACGGAGGATCTTCAAAAGTTTTACGTACCGATCCGTTGAGGGATGTTCTCGATTTGATTTAAAGGGACGGCTCGAGGGAAAGGAAGAGTTATCGGATATAAGGATCTCGACCAATCAGAACGATTAGTTCTCAAATTTTGGCTATTATCAAAACAGTCTGTCTCGGAGCACCGACCGAGGTGTCACGAACTAACTCGTGCTCCCGTGCTATCTGTTGATAGTTTTTCTAGCCGTGTTCCGATATGCTATAGCAAGTTCTCGTTCGCGTAGTTCTCGCGATGTCCAGGAAAATCGAATTCCTGTGAGTGTTCCGGAGGTGTAGTGCAGTGCCCACCTGAGTGTCCTTTGGATTCAATTCTCGGTCTTCACGGATCAGCTGCACCAGCTCCGGTGAGTTCTCCCAATTTATTAATTGGTGAAGGGATTTCGATTCGATACGTCCGATTCGCTCTGTAACATCCTCGATCCGCTGCTCTCTGAATCTCGCACTATTTGCCTGACGCTAACTCTCTGACCCTCCGTAACCGTCCGCTCGCGTTCGTGCATCCAGTTGCGTTTGCTGATTTTACGCGACCCCAAAATTCGACAGGATCCGTTAAATTATCGTCTCTTCGGATAGATCCGGACGGCCGAAGAGAAGATATCGACTTGAATATATCATTATATTACGACAGCAGCGCAGCCACCCTTAATGTCCTCAAAGAAAAAATCTCTTACCCGTCCTCTTCATCCTCTTTTCCTGTACCCAGATCCGGTGAATATGTCCAATGTCGAAATCTTGTCAGGTTTTCACTTAGCTTTCAAGTATTTGGCAATCTAGATGAATCTAAGAGACATTTCGCATCATCCTACTAAAAGGATCACCATCCCCGTGATATCACACGGAGTTACAGGGTTTGTGAGATGCGTTGAGATGAATAATGGGGTGGTGAGCTAAGGGGGGAGGGACGAATAAAAAGTGTAAAGTCGTAGTTCAAGGCTGAAGGGGGGAGGAGGGGGGGTGGCGACACCGCTGGGGATGGTAATGGAGGTGGGTCCGAGTTGGGAAGACAGACGCGACGCTAAGATCCCGCGGCAGAGAGGAGTATCACGAATCCAATTGAAGTTATGAACTAAACGCGTAATGAGCTTGGTGGTACAGCGCCCTTACCCTCCGCATCCATCCGGTTACCCAAGTAAGTATTATTATATTATCATAAGCGGCTCTCCCGATCTTCGAGTCGCGCAGCATCCTCATCACGGAGTCTCTCGCTCTGTCTCTTGTTCTCTCTCGCACCCTCGGATTCCACCCATCGTTCTATCCTATCCAGGCTGCCACCCATGCTACCGCAACTAATTTCATTTCGCAAGTCTTTAATTAGTATTCGTCGCTAGGCGTCCGAACTTTTTCACTAGGGGAGCTTGCAAGCTCCAACGAGCCTTGGCTCCACCCCGACGACCCTGCGTCGCGACGCCATCAGCCTCGTTACATCGTTCACCCACATTTGCATAGGCTCGCCCACTACCCGACTGTTCTACTATTCTACTGTCCCCTACAGCATCCGACTCCTCCGTGGGCATCTTCACCGACTTTTAGCCACTCTTCCCACTATTGGAGGCCTCCTCAGCATCGCTAAGAGAGTCGCGTCACTCCTTCCGGCGGCGGCGGCCCTCTTCTTACTCGCCCCCAAGAATCCCTATCCCGGCCGGCTAACCTAACCAGAGACGTGGCTCAGCCATCTTCTCATCCTTTTTACCTTAGCCAAACGTTCCGTAGACATTACTTACGGCCTGAGACTTATGCGCCGGCTAGGAAGAGGCTGGGGTTAAGAAGATCCACGGAAGAGAATTAATGTCCCGCGTACTTGTCACGTTTTTACTTTCGTTTTTTCTTTCTTTTCTTCGTTTTTTCATTCCTCTCATACCTTCTTTTTTTTACTTCTTTTTATCCACGGCCAAAGTAGACTCACGCCGCCCGCTCGAGTATCTTAACGTAGCCCCGCTGCCCCAGTCGCTCGAGGGCTGTTTGCTTGTTTCTTTCTTTTTTTCCCTTTTCTTCGTTTTTGACTTTTTTCCTTCTCGGGCGATATGCAAATTTTTTGGACCCGTGGCAGGAGCAAACACTGATTTGGGATTCTTCTTCGGCGTTCGTCCCTTAAACGATGTTTTCCCCTTTCTCTTTCATCCGTGTCAGAATACGGCCTTCTTCGGCAACTCGAGAGTATCGCGAATACGGTTCTTCGGGATGTCCGATCGTGGACATTTGTCTCGGCAGGCACAGTTCCATATCTGCCAGTGATAACGAGCAAGGGGTCAAAACGACTCTTTCGAGAGAGAAATGTTTCGCAGGATGAATTTGGCGGGGTGGGCCGAGTTCTCATAGAGGAAGAGGAAAAGTACGGGAGCGTGAAAGTAAGTGAGAGAGAGAGAGAGAGAGATAATAAATTCCTCTCGGCCTTCGGCAGAAGTTCCCCGTGACTTCCGCATAAGCGAATAGAAGGACACCCCTCTTTCCTCCAGCCATATCCACCCTGTCTCAGTGACTCCAGCGCCGCTTGATCTACGACTTCGCTTGCGACGAATCCAGGTCCATTTTTTTAAGGCATTATTTCGGCCTTTCTTTTCGCCAATTTGAAATTCAAAATAGTTTACCTTACCCTACCGACGCAGGACTACGTAGATTCGCGGAAAGAATGCGTTTCAAAGAGGTTGCCGCGGGGGAGGGGGCAGGGTGGAAAAGGGCCGAGGAGCTTAATATTTTAGGCCACCTGAACGACTGCTACTTAATCTTTCAGAAGGGTATCAGCCCCATCCTGTTCAAGCTACCCTCCAGACCTCTTCTTCGCGTTCTCTCGTCCTTCCAGTTCTTCTTTGTAACCACTCTCGCTTTACCCACCTTACCTTAACGGGCCTCTCGGCCAGCGCCTCTTACTGTGTCTGTCGCTGCTGCTGCCACCTACACGTCGTTCACCTGTACGTGTGTCGAGGTTACGTTATAACGCGTCGCTTTACAGCCAGTTTAATATTCCTCGGAAGACACTAGGCCAAGGAACTCGGCCAGCCGCTACCAGACGCTACCAGAAGCTACCAGACGTTAGCAGTCGCCTGCAGACGTGGGCACCGGCGAGTCAAACTCAAATCTTCGATAGAATCTTTTTGGCGATCTCTTGCACCGATGAAATTTCAAACTTTTGGCTAGAACTTCTTGGCACACACCTACCAGCACCTCGTTGCCCATTAACTATAGCAAATTGTCCTGAAGCGACATTAATGTCTCTCCTAAACTCCTCTTGGTCGCATCCCCATGCTCCACCGAAATCTCTCAAGCACTTTTTTTTTTTTTTTTTTTCTTCACATACCTCCTCGGTAACCATGCAGAAGTAGCTGACTGCGTTTAATCAATTATCACTGCTACCAGTTCATAATACAGCGTATAGAAGGTTCCAGTGTTATATACGGGCCTCGTCCTGAAAGTATCATCCTTTACGTTGAACGATACTTTCTTTTTTTAGACCCCCTATATCATCATTGCTCCTCGAAGGATGGTACCCCTGGGATCTTAGGGTCCTAGGATAGTCAGACACACGCTAGGAAATATGTTGGGATACAAAATTGTTAAGTCACAGCCTCAAAATACGCAGTTGCGCCAGGTGTCTCTCTTGATGGAAGAGAGTCTCGTGCTCCCAGAGCCGTTGAGCACTACTCTCCTTAATAGAAAAATGGAGGTTCTGGAAGCCTATGAAGATCTGGAATATTCGAAGAGAAAGTCAAACGGCAGAAGGAAAATGAGGAGGCCAAGTGAATCTACGAGAATCGTTCACACGAGCATATATATGTATACATATGTGTATATATATATGTCACGTAGAAGTATCCAGGGTACATATTTTAGCAAGTGAACTGACAGGGGTGTAGGCCTCGTATGAGGGATGAAAAGAGGGCAGAGAGAGTGAGCAGGCAAAGAGCGAGCATTTAATTTGACTGAGTCCCGAAGTTAACGGGAACTGGGTCAATATTTTATAGCCGCGGCAATTAGTTAACTTTGCGGTCGAGCAAAAATGTGATTGCTGGCATGTGAAAGGGGCAACTTGAGTTCGGGTTAATGTCGAAAGTTCGTATCGCTGGCTGGATCGTCTGCGGCCGGCCGCGCCTGCCTGCCTTGGGATTGAGCAGTCCGAGTCCCAAAGCTCTGCCAATCCCTGCCCTTTCTCATTCGTATGCCGTCTCTATACCCTTTTGCCTGCCCTCCGTTGCATTGGATTTGCCTATGGTCATTGCAGTGCCTTCGCTGCCTTCAATTTCAATGTCTCGCATACCATCCATTCTGTAATCAGTATCTTTCTATGCCGAGAGTAGTCGCTGCTACCATTTATTTGAGTAAAGGTATAAAACGAAGTACCACCCCCGATAACGCCAATAACACCAATAACGCCAATAACGCCAATAATACCGGCGATATACATCCGAGTGTCGTAAATAATATATTACGACGTAATCATAACCCGTACAAGAGGATATAAGGATAAGGAAGCTCGAGATATGGAATAAGTCATCGTGTCTGTCGTCGAGTCATCGAGATTACACTCTCTGCCCTGGTCTTAAAAAATTGATAAAATTCCAAAAATAGTAGAGACTCCCGACCTCCTTTTGAAAAAAGAAACGAATACTCGAGTGGCAAGATCGATGCGCAGTCCTCGCGACGCGAACGGCCCCCGTTCCACTCGATTCCTTTTTGCAGTGATCCGCAAGCCCGATTTCACGTATCCTGAGAACTTTTCGCACTCAGCGACCGATAGCCAAACCTAACCCGAGGATACCAGAGAAAGGGACACGTATAACGTTTCCCTCTCGAAGGGACGTATGGTCAGTTTATCTCGAGTGACGTATAGGCAAGATCCATGGCTCCTGAATCACACTCATGTCACACCTACCTTTTCAACTTTTTTCTTCCTTCGTCCTTTATTCCTTCCTTCCTTCCTTCCTTCCTGGCATCGCGGCTCCCATTATTCCTTCTCCCTGAGCTTCCAGAGGTTCTCCTCGTTTACCCAAGCAGGAAAGCGCTGATATCCACCGTCTCTTCGAGTCTAAATCGAATAGCAGGTCGAAGGTAGTGCGTGCGGCTGATTACGTGCGGGTTGTCCACTTCAAGTCGCTAAATGACTCCCTACTATGGGCTAACTATACTAAAGTGAAGGCAGACAGCGCAAGCACCCTGACCAATCCAACCACCCCAAGCAACCTGAGCAACTAGTCTAGCTACCCAACTTGATCGACCCAACCGACCTGACCAACCTGACCAACCTGACGAGTGCAGCACATTACTAACTCACCAGGTGGTCTTATCGGCCCGGTTGGCCTTAAGGCGGGAGCGCGTTATCGCAGTGCGTCGTATCGAGCATGTAACCGTAGCCTTCCCATGAAACTTTCCTAATGGAGCTTTCCGCGGCATGTCGATCGCACAGCAAGCTCCATAGAAACGCTTAGGCAATATAACCTAACTTATCGAAAGGGTTCGGTCGATCACGGATAACTGGTTAGTACCTACATCCGATATACGTTTACTCTCCTCACAACGCGTGGAACACAGTCTAGAATATGTTGGTAAAAGAGGAACAGGGTTGTTAAAAAAGAAAGGAAAATGGCTACAGAAACGTTCCTCGGAGCCAAGCAGTAAAAGTATTACCGTGAACGATCCATCTTCGGGCAGCCCCTGTCGCATGTCGCCTGTCGCCCGTCGTGTTCGCAGCCGTCAAGTCCCCGTCGACGGTCAATTTCAAAGTGATTTCATTAGAGTCCCGTCAAATCTAGACTCTGTTGATTCGGGAAGGAGTGAAAGTTGGATACGCACACTGGGAATTCCTTAACAAGGGGATAATTACTTTTATGGCCAATAGAATTATGGCCCGTAGATCGAATGGATCTTTATTCTCGCTGTCTCTCTTGATCCGCCTCCTTTCCTTCTCAGAATTGTCTCTTTCTGGCCGTAGGGCTCGAGCAGTAGGGCCACCCTGAAGCAACCTGACAGGCTGGTACGCAGGCTGCTGGTGTAGCCTGAAGTACTCGCTGAATGAAACGTCAATATAGGATCCCCCCTCGGTTTCGCCAAAATTCATTCTCCGCATGTTGCACGAATTATTCGAGTTTTTGATTGGCTGCCTGTATCACAACATCCCGCGGCCAAATGAATATCGAGTCGTGCATAGCGAATTGGTTGATATTGTACTAGAATGGAGAATTTATACATAGCCTTAGGAAAGAAAGGAAAATATAAAAAGCGAATGGATAAGCTGTAAGAAGGTTTTAAAGGGTTTAGCAAGTGAGTGAGTGAGAGAGGAAGAGAGAGAGAGAGAGAGAGAGAGAGAGAGAGAGAGAGAGAGAGAGAGAGAGAGAGAGAGAGAGAGAGAGAGAGAGAGTTAGAGAGAGAGAGAGAGAGAGAGAGAGAGAGAGAGAGAGAGAGAGAGAGAGAGAGAGAGAGAGAGAGAGAGGAGTGGCCAAGGGAGAAAATGAGATTCGAAAATGATAACGGAGAATGGGATGTGCAGATACGGAAAGTGGAGATAAGTACTGGAGATGATAAGAAGAAAGAGGCTGTACCTCCTCTTCGTCTCTCTTTTCGGGTTTGTTTCGAATCGGAAGAGGTCTTGAACTTTTTTCATTCAGACTCTCGTACAGCACAGCCGATTTAGTCTCCCGTAAGCCGAAAGGATTCCCCGTCTCGAGTTCCTCTCCCAAAATGCAAAACTCCGTCGGTGTGATTTCGCGATTCCACAATTCCGATAGAGCGAGGCGCGCGGGGCAGACTGCGGCTAAAGTGAGAAACTCCGTTATGAGGTTCGGCGCAAAGCCGCGACTCCAGTAGTAACGAAATACGTAGCAGCTGCCTCCAGGTTAGTTTCCCAGCGGACGGCGTAGACACTCGTCTTCCTATCTCACAGCGCAAATTGAAGAAAATTGGAAGTTTCGTTATTTACAATTGATCCTGGGAGAATCCAGGCCCCTTAGCGACCATCGCTTCCGTCACTTCCTCCGGAGCTACGGTCCCTTTCGACCTGCTGCTACAATCCACATTCAGAATCGGATCCCTCTGTCACAGGAACCCCAAGTGTATTCAGCAGGTCTCATTCTCTTGCTCGGTCCCTTGCTTTTGACTCTCCTCCCCCTCCCCGCCGCGACTTTCTTATTTGACTTCTTCGACTTGTTCAATCCCGGCAACGAGGCTGCTTCCATCTATTTTCACTTTATCCTGGACCATGAACCATGAAATTCGGAACGCGGGGTTGAACGTCCACCAGGAGCCACAGGAAGTTCCGTCGAAGAAGACTCTGTAACAAATTGTTAAAACGCTCGGGACTCCGTGCGATTTCCGCACGCATCCTTTTCGACTTTTTCGATGTTACTTTTTCCCTTTATTTGTTATCCCTCCTACCGTCCTGAGATCGCCAGGAAGACGAGGGAGCGGACACTGGAAAAGAGTAGCGGCAGGACCCCCGGAGTGACCCAGGGAGACTGGATGGCGAATCGCCAAGAGCCAAAGAGGAGGAGGTTGAGCTCGTTGGGAAGCGCTAGATGGCCGTTATAAAGGAATAAAAGGAGGAAAAAGGATGGAGCGAGCAAAGATAAAAAAGAGTACGTGGCGAAAAGGACGATCCGCGCGCTTTAAGCTTCGCGGTATTTATGAACCCGCTAATAATTAGCAGAGATTAGGAAGGCCGGTTACGCTCGGGCGTGAGTTGGGTGCAGAAGTGAAGCTGGCCATGGCCGGTTTGAATTTTATCCTAGCGCCCCTTTACTGCGGTTTTATGATAAATTTATGAGGGTTGAGTGGCCGAGTTGATACGAACTCTCTGTGGCAATGTGAAAATAGCGCAAGTCTCATCCGCCCTTCCGCATAATCCCTCAAGATGTCTGTTGGGTGTTGGCTTAGCCGCTGCTACGAACCGACCTACGAACGACCTACCACATAGCCCACCTACCTTCCCACCCACTCAGCTACCCTACTAGAAACCTACGATACCACCATCCCTCCTGTCCCTCATGACCCAACTAGCACATACTCTAAGGATATCCTTTCTCTCTCTCTCTCTCTATCTCTATCTCTCTCTGTTGCTCTTGGTACCTTCGAAGCTCACCGACCCAACAACCCCCGAAAGGAAGGGTTGCCAAAACTACATACCGACTAAAGTTTCTGAGGGCGGCTTTCCTGGGGTTAGCCCTCCACGGAAGGGAAGGCGCTAACGCATAATCATTAGGACCAGAAGTGGCGGCAGGCCTCGCACAATTAAATTAAATTATATTAAATTAAGGCTGTTACGTCTTCTACGACCTCATGGGAGCCACTTATGGACATTTTCACGAGAGTTGCATCACGATACGTCCCTACAGCATCTTTCGATCCTCGACTCAAAATTCACCCGAACTAATAAAAGCTGCTTCCATGGTATCGAGAGAGGGTTCGCAATATACGTGATGTTCAGTTTCAAGAATCACCGAAGAAGGAGGACAGGAGTCAGGAAGGTAGACATTGTCAGCACATTGATTGTAGCTACCAAGTGACACCCTCGTATACGCAGAAAGGTAGATAACAATTAGGTATTTAGATTGTACCCAGCAGTGGGCGTCTTCCATATTCCCAGCACAGGACTTGTTACTAAAGTCCTGTTTCCTCGGAGGCGCAATTATGGATATCGGCGCAGCAAATGTAATTTCGTCCGTTTCGTTTCGTTACGAGCTAAGAGCAAAGTGTAAGGAGTCCCGTAGTGGAGACGGGGAGAAGTGAAAGGAGCTCGGTAATTGTAGCAGCGGGTAGGCCGTTTGCACCGACGGCCCGCCAAGGGAAACTCCAAAGAACGAATTAAACCCAAAATTAGATTTCCGGAATTTGCCTCGATCGAGTTAGCTGAGAGACTGAGCCTCTCGTGGATGCAAATAGGACTCAGGGTACGGAGAGGCTTTGAAATTCAGTAAAAAGAAAATCGAAGGACCCGGAAGCTTTTTCTTTTTTTTTCTGTTTATTTTTGATCAAGCAAAACTGCTGCTGCGTCACCTTCGTAAAACTTTGTAGATTATACAAATCGAGTGAATAAACATATTTTATCCCTTGTGGATCTTGTCTCCGCCCAGATGCTCCGTTGGGATTTTCGTACGTAGGTCGACGTAAATCAGCAACTGTTTGTCCTGACGATGCCATTGAGTCTCGAAAGACTCCACTGCTGAATGAGAGCGACCAAGGGGAAAAAAGAGAAAGAGAATCCCGATATAGTAGCACGTGGTATTAGTCAGACTGGATGAAAAGGATGTGGAAGTTGAAGAAGTCGAAGCAGCGGTAGTGGTTGAGAAAAAAAATATAGAGGAAGAAGAGACAAAGAAAAAAGGGTGAGGGAGAGTACGAGAGAAATGTACTCGAGAGATGCATCGGAGATTCGTTTGGATATCTCTCGATGCCGAAGCAGACGGTGGCAATACTCCTTTGGTATCCACTGCTATCCATAATTACTGCGAAAAACTTGGACGACTGGCGAAACAGTTTCAGAGCCATTTTGCATAAAATAGGCTCGTTTTTAAGGAGGCCTTCTTTCATTCGCTCCTCCGTTGGTCTGTCGGTCGGCCAACTGCCAGAAAGAATTAACTACCCTTGTTTCATTTCGGGATGCCTTTTTATTTTATACACTTTATGCACTCCAAGTATTTCAAGTGGGGCCGAGCTGCTTTGCATGAAATTGTTGTAATTTCGCGGTAATTGAATCGAGAGGGAGTCAAGGAGAAAATGGGGGATGGAAGAAAAGGGTGACTTCGGTGGAAGGGAGAATAGTATTTCGGACTACCCCACGTTCCGCTAGCACTACCCCTAGGACAGTCTTAGGGCTCCCGCTTTGGAGCTGTCAGGCTCTGACGTTCACTTTTAGCCCAGTAAGACGAATCTGAAAGTAGGAGGGCTAATACAGTGGTCGACATCGAGAGGTTTAAAGAGAAAGCCAAGACGGTGGAGAGAAGTGCAGCATTTGTAGCAGTCACTTGCGAGCAGTTGCTAAGTGAGCTACCACCACAACCACCACATCCGCCACAACCGCCACAACCGCCACAACCGCCGCATCCCCCGTGTCCTCCGTATCCCCATACCATCGCTTATTTCAGGATCGGAACTAGCAGCAACCTCGTAGGCGGCACTATCGTCAGTGTGGCGCACTATCGCTATCAGGGTCGTCAAGACCCCCCCTCTCCTCTCCCTCCTCCTTCTCCTCCTCCTAGTCAATACTTTCGCGGGTTTCGTGTTTTTGCGTGGCTCGTACCAGGCGACTCGTTTGTTCGCAGTACATTACAATCGTACAAAGATTCCGCACCCTCTTGCTCCCATTCTCTCTCGCTCCTCTCCCTCTCTCTCTCTCTCTCTCTCTCTCTCTCTCCCATGCTCATTCCCACTCTCGATCTATCTCTCTCTGTTTCTCTTTCTCTCTGGTATCGCTTCTCCTTAATACAGCGTCTAGGTAAAAAGAAGTCTGGCCGGGGGGGGGGGGGAGGGGTCGGCCGGGCGGTCTCGAGTACGTGTGTAAAACTTGCCGGTATAATTAGCCTGGCGCACGAAATGAAATTCCAGAGGGTTTGCGGGCAGTGCGCGGACATGCGGCAGCCAGGAGTGGGCCGGTCACGTCGACCTGGCCAAGAGAAGCGGCTTCGGGGAGAATCTATGCGAGAGAGTGGGTCGAATCGAAGCCATCTAATATAGGATAGACGCGCACATGCACTCATTCTCACACACACACACACACGAGAATGCTCAGGAGTGGCAGAGAGACCATTTTCCCCATTTTGGCAAAGCAGGGGGTCCATTCAAGAGGGAGTGCGGAACGCTGTCAAACACCCCGTAGCTTTTTAAACGGTCACCCTCTCCCACGCGCATCCACGCCCTCGCAGATCCATCGCCCGTCTTCACCCTGGGCGAAAGCCTTTCTCTTTCGAACCCTTGTTTATTTATCATCCTTCGCCGAACACACGCGCGTCTATTCACATGCATTTACATAATGCATATACACATACTCGTATGTGGTACGTATATGTATACAGTTAGATCTGTACATATGAATATGTAAACCTCTCTTTTTGCTACACACTTTGTCCTGTGGAATTCTTAAGAACTCATCGAAGTATATCAGGTGGCCTGGGGGCGTCCCTTAGACAATTCTGGATTGCCATTACGGCGCTACCGTAGGACAGTTCGGACAAACCCTGAGTACTGGGGTTGCATAGCTATCTATACAATATATGTGTATATGTATATATAAGCACGTATGTGACCACGTACTCGGTGCACCATACTCCTCGTTTCTATCGGCCCTGCCGATCTATTAGGGAGCCGCAAGGCCGAAAGCTTGAATTTGTGCCGCCACTACAAATCTTCCCTCTCCGAGAGACAGAAAGGCCACGTTCGCCTGCGAGAGAGACCGAGAGAAATAAGAGAGAGAGAGAGAGAGAGAGAGAGAGAGAGAGAGAGAGGGGACAAGAGCATGCGAAGTAGAGCACCAGTAGTCCATACCGAATTCTAGTCTAGTAAAGTTCCAGCATCCGAAGAGCTATCAATTACTCGACGCAAACACAGCCATTAGACGCCAAGAAATATCCAACTCGCATGTAATATTTTTTTTTATTTCTATCAATGCTTCCCTTATATTCTCTCCTTACCGGCAACAGGGAATCGCCTAGAGTCACATAAGAGTCAGACGAGAGTCCAAGGAATTGCAATGGACTCAACAGTCAACAGGTAGAGAGGGATTTTCTTGAAAGCGTTACAATTTATACGATCGATTCTCAACTCGAAGATTGCTCACTCGATCAGCAAAAAGAAACCGATAGGAATATCCGGCAGGTGGTTTAATGTCGGCGCAAAAACCGATACAACTGGCGTAACGCGCAGTGTCGCCAGTGCTGGTTCACTGGTTGCGGTTGGCTAACAATAGGTAAAGAGAAACTGGCCATAAATAATCAGCACTGTAATCGCTGAATGTTTCAGCCCTTTAGCGATGGGGTGAATAAAGAGAGGGCGGGGAGGGGGAAGGGGTGAACTGGTAGAAGAAGGGATGCGCGGCCTGTGGTGTCTGGTACGAAACTACGAAGCCAAAAGCTCCGACCGAATCAAACCAACCCCTCCTCTTAAGATTACAGAGAAACTTTAACGGGCTGGGTTACTTAGCTTTCTTGGCAAGGAAGGTGGGGTTGCTCGGAGCTTTATTAGGGTTGATAATGTCTCTGCAGAGCGTGTGTCCTTAGTCTACCTAACAAGCCACTCGGATATGTTTTAGCGTCTATGCGCCATATCGTAATCATCATAACCCGCCGTTATCAAAGTTAGGATCCCTTTCAATGCAGTGATAACGAGAGACACCCTGTGCTTTGACTGTGATGAGTATTTGGTATTTTGAAATTTTTATCAATTTTTTCTTTTTTTTCAAATGTTTGTTATACAGGGGACTCGTATTGCTGGACCCGACTAGAGTCTGTCGGTGATTACGATTACGTCTTATGTATGAGCGTACAAATGACGCTCATGATATACAGACAGTATCAGTCGATTGGACGATGGTGAATTTGTCGCTTTAACAAGGATATTTTGCAGGAGGGTGATAGAGCACGAGGCAGGTTAAGGAGATAGCAAAGAGAAAGAGAGAAATTGAGAGAGAGAGAGAGAGTGGGCTTAGCGCGAGTGTGTAAGTGTACCATAATTACAAAAACCAATTAACTACAAGAGAATTATCTCATTCGTCCTTTATCGAACATACGTATATATAACCTATTTTGACTTACTTCTTTCTCTTATACTTAATTATCACTTACTTACATACTTACTTCTTAATTACTTACTTACTTACTTACTTGCTCTTCTATTACTTCGTTACTCTTTGGATTATACTTAACATTAATATTACATTGGCTATCTCTATTGTATTTATTATTGTTCTATCCTTATGTCATTGTTCAGTATGTTATACTATACTTAACATTTTAATATTTTCACAGTGAATATCCTTACTTTGTATTATCATGTTGACCTAGGGCCGATCATTATTCTTTATCTTATCTCTCGTTTGTCTCTTTATCTCGTCAAGCAAATGCACGGCCTTCGAGAAATTTGGCGTTTTCATGTTTTCGCATTTTGGCTCGAAGAACACTTCCGTACTCTTGTTCGTCTCATTTTACATGATTACGCCATTTTACATGGCCGCCCTCATTCAGCTCCTTTATCCCCGCGATGCACCACCCTCCCCCCTCCCACTCCTTACCCCTTGCGGCTGCATCCTCCTGCTGAAAAATGAAAAATCAAAAGGAAAAAAACAATTGTGGCGAATCATGGACAGAGTGGCGACCGATCAAGATTCAGGAAGAAAGTCGGAGCCAAGGCGAATTTTCATTTGTGTCCAAGAAAAGGATAGGAAAGATTGGTGTCGGTCAAAGATCTTAAAATTCAAAGAAAAATTCTAAGATAAATTGCAGTCGAAAAGTTATATCACATTTTACTTTATTAAAAATATTTGATTAATTATTTTTTTATTTTTATGCCATCGTACGCGTGTACATATATATATTTATATATATTTTACGTAGGTGTAATTCGTATAAGTGTACATATGCATATGTATGTACATCTTTTAAATTTTATCGAACGTAATTTTTCTGTGTAATTATTTTTTTTCAAGAACGTATATATAAAAATACTATATATGTATATATATACACACACATATATTGGCTTTAACATGCATGTTCATACTTTTTATCTCTTTTAACAAATTTTTTTCAATTCAGTATATTGAATTAATAGTACATGTTCGATAAGCCGAGGCACGACGGCTAATGAGTGCTGTTACAGAATAAGATAAATGACAGGTAAACGTTATCGCCTTTTTATCCTCTTTTTTTTTCTTCGTTTTACCTACAACAACTTTTTTCCCTGCATTATGATCCAATTGGGAGGACGCGGTGTAGATCGGTAACAAGTATCAGGGGAGTAGATCGAAAGAGTAATCTGATCGAAAAATCCAAAAAATAATTAGACACACGGTATTATACGTTATTTTAAAAAGATAATATAAAAATGTATTTTAATCGAACCAAGGATATAATATCCTCGGTTCTAATGAAATACGCAATCAACGGTAAAAGGAGGAAAAAAGAATACGATAGAAAATCAGAGAAAAATAGGGTAACGCATAAATCGTATATGTATAATTTTATACTCCCGCGAGAGGGAACGATATCGAATGAAATCGATTTCAATATAAGAATGGATATTCGCAATTTTATTCAGAGTTGCCAAATGATGTTCAGCCAGAGAGATTTCGTACTTGACAGCTGTCAATTCTGATGACTGCTGCATTTCAGCTGCATATAAACCTTGCACATGTATCTCTTATAAAACAATCTGTAGTCTCCTCGTTGCGTTATTGGAAAAATAGTCGGGCACATATGTAGCCATATAAAGACACGTTTATCAGTAGCGGTTTTTATGTCCTTTCAATTTTTTTTTGCTTTTCCATATCCACCTCCTCCTCCTCCTCCTCCACTAAACATTAACACCTCCAATATGGCTGAAACTGTTACCTTTGAGCGATATTTCCAGTGCATCGCCATTTTCGAGTCTGACCACCATATTACGTAACAAAGTTTGATTGTTAGTTAATATCAGTTGGTATCAGTCGTTCGTTTCGGTTCGCAATACCCTTGATCCGCATCTGCCTTTCATCCATATATTTATTGTTTTGAGTAAACGCGTTCGGTCGGTAATGTAGGACACATGCGGTCTTCATTAACGTTGTACACCTATTACGCACTCAGGAGTAATGCCCACATTTGGAGATATATGCAATTTAGTAGATGGTACCGTCGGCATCGTAATCGGTGGCAGTTTGCACGTTGCTTTTACGGGATATCCACATGCTTCATAGCGGAAGCAGCTATACTTTCCAATATCATTAAAATGCCTCGATCGTTATACGCGCAGCGTTTCACCTCAAAGTGCGAGATTCACGTAGGGCTCTCACGTAGGGCGTTACGTATCACCAGGTTCTTCTGGTCTACAAGTATTCAGGGGCTATATACAAAGTTTCGTAGGATAGTGAATTACTAAAATTAGTGACTTTAGTTTCGACTTGAAATTCCACTTCCGGTATTAAAATGACTTTTTTCGTGAAAATTTCATGATCCGCGAACCTTAATTACACGCCGTGGCGACATTTAACGTCACCCTTGTCAAATATTGAAGAGGAAGGAAATGAAGGTTCAGCGCGTCGTTACAGGAACACGCATACATACATATAAAATTCACTTTCATAACCCATAAAGATTACATAAGCCAGAGAAGTTCGGTCCTCATCAGTCAAGAGTTATATCGATTAACTACCGACCCCTTTCAGTTTGACGTGTTTCGAAAAAAAAAATGTTCTACTTTTATTTATCATTAACTCTGATTCAATCCCTTCGGGCTCATGATGATTTTTCAGTACTTTCTGTATATATCCTCTCCTTAAAAGACTCGCATTTGTAGAATTGGCAATATCCAAGCTGAGAATGAAAGGTGTGCAGCCGTCGACTGGAACGGACTAATTGTTTGAGCGTGTTAAGATACTGGAAGAACAGTGTCCACTTAGGGGTTGGAAGTCTGAATTTAGTTGAGACGAGTATTGGCGCAGCCGGGAGTGTTTGGTGCCAACGAAACTTCAAGTTTCCCCGTTATTTAAGGCAAAGAGATATACGTATTTCGGAGTTCCGCTACCCGCGGGAGATTCGTATAGCAGTAAAGTGAGGAAAGCTCGACTCTTCGAGAGGGAGTGAGAGAGCGAGTGAGTTCAGAGAGTAGCCGGACGCCGTCGACGCTCTACCGACGCAACCGACGCCATACCGAAGCCACCGTCGATATTAACAAAACTCGGCAGCGCCTCGCTAAACTCGAGTCTCTTCAATCCATCCGTTCCTTTGCTATCTTCTCTATTTTTATTCCATTCTTTATCATCCTCTCCGCCCTTCCACCTCCGTCCCTCTTACCGTTTCTCTTTTGCGTTTGCCTTTCACTGTGATTGGAGAATAGCGGCGAGCAAAGCGCCAGAGAATAAAGCAACCATTGCCAGGGGAAAGTTTGACGGTCTGTATATCTCGCGGGGTGCTGAGATGGATAAGGGATGTAGATGACTGACGAGTATAGATAGCACAGAGAGTAGCGGAGAGTATTGAAGGGCTCCTATAGGCATTAAGGCTACAGGGGGATGCTGCGACGAGGAGGAAGTTACGTTGAGGTCTGGTGTGAGGCTATACCGTGGCCCCAGTGAAAATCAAGTGTCAGATGGTAGCTCCTGGGTAGACGTGAACGCTAGGGGTGGGGGAGGCTGCAGTAAGGGTAGGGTTTCAGTTTGGGTATGCTTGGGTAATCAGCTACCTAATGAGCTGAATATAGGTTCGGTGGTGCACACCCCTTATTGGCTGACGATATCCCTTAGCCAGGACCTCCATTCCCATCGAGGTACAGGCCGTCCGATAAACAATTGTCCAGCGTGTTAAGTCTACGGGTCTTAGCACAATAGCCCAGCAGGAGCCTCCGTTCTGGTTACAAATGACTCAAAAGTCAATCAGCTATCCGGTGATAAGCCTCGATGCAATTTTAACCGCGAGCCCTTACCTCGCCTTCTCGTGCCTCCTCAATTTGTTTGGTCCCTATCGAATCTGCTCCAGCCACCCTTCCACCCTCGATACACATCCGCCGCCCTTGATCTTACTTTAGGGTAGTTTTTACGAGCCTCTCGCCGCCTGGAACTTTGTTGAATTTCGAGAATGTGTCGGTGACTATGAATCGGCTTAAACGGGATGATCGCTGAAGACACCCCCTGTGCGAGACGGTGAGAGATGAGTGCCTTGTTGAAAGAGCTTACGAGGTATAATCGTTTGCCAAAATTTCCTTAAGCATCGACGTTGACGGGTTATTCCTCAGGAAATATGGGCTGAGGCGGCCCCTGAAAATACTGGGGGACAACAAGGAGGGGATTCAACGTGAACCGATTGACAAGATTGGTCCCGGATGGATCGTGCCGAACCTTTGACCCGAACGGTTGTTCCTCATCAGGAATTCTCTTTACACCGCGTTTCGCTCAACTCTTCTTTTTTATTTACCTTTTTTCACTTCCTGTCGCTCTCTGTTTCTCTCTCTTCTTTTCAAATTTCTTTCTTATTCTGCATACACATACCTTACACACATGCATACATATTGAACCTGCAGCTGTAGCTACGTGTTCACCTAGGGAGTACTTAATCGTTTCGCTCCGTACCTCGTAGATTACTGAGCTTGCTCCTCTCTAACGGATCACTGTAGATGTGGGCCAACCTCCTTTGTAGCGAGACAGATAGACCGGCTAACCTTCCTAATTTCATTCCCCCATCTCCATTCGTGTTCCTAAAATTCTCTAGTGGACTCCTATATTAATTATTCCGACTTCCGCGTCTTCCCGACTCGGCAGCACTTTCGTCTTTGCATACCATTATAACGTACAACGCCATATTGTTTTCCCTATTTCTCTAATACGCCTATTATATTTAAGGTATTTTCACATTTTCGGTGAATTATTGATGGGATCATATTTATGAGCAAGTGAGTGGGCGTGAGATTAAGAGGGTGACTGGCTTTCTCCCTCTCTCTCCCTCGTTTTCCTACCGTCTCTCTGCATCCCACTCCTTCCTCCTGTCAAAGAGGGCAGCGGCGTCGTTCCTCACGTAAAACTTTCTACGAAACTCCACGCAACAGGTACCTTCGGCTCTACCTTGAAGTTTTATTCGAAAGTTGGTTCGCGTGCGAGTGAGCGTCGATTCTCAGTGAGCCGGGTTCGGTCATGGAGGTCACAGTACGGAAGCGGGTAGAAATAACAACCCCGTAAAGGATATCGCATCTCTTGAGAAGGGTGAGCGGAATGCGCCCCCCCTCAGTACCGTACATAGCATAATATGCCACATGGCAGATGGCGCATGGCGGCATGCGCGTACAATATGCGAATATCCAGACTTTCAGTGCCGGAGAGAAGAAACCGTGGAAATTGTGGAAATCCGTGAAATTCTAGAGGAACGTGAATTGTGATGCTCGTCGTAGAAATTCGCTGATCGACCTCGTTAAGGTAACTTTGCAGAGCGACCGCCATTGCACGACGTTCCTCCTCGGGATTGCGACTTTCCACCGGAATGAAACCTAATTACAAACCATAAAACATCACTGGAAGGTTTACCGGTCGCGTTTACACCAGGAGTCCTGCTTTGCCGTAGAGAGTCTTCCGCGAGGTTAAACCTCCAGGATCGTAAACCCGGCTCACAGAGAACGACCTCTTTAGCCTGAGACTCCGATATCGTGACCGAGTCCTTAGAGTCTCCCATGTCCATTCGTAGCTCCTGCCCAACGTCAAGAGCCAAATCTCGAGATCAACCCCGTTGACCCTTAACCGGTCTCGTCTCCCGGACCTCCTGAAAATGATCCTGTTAACCCGCAAGCACATATTGGCACTGAGATATCCTAGGAGAGTGTCAGTCGCGACTAAGCCAACCCTGTCTTAATTCCAGCAAACGCAAAGCCGCTGACGTTCGACGAGGTGTACAACCAGAGCAGCCCCACAAACTGCACCGTCTACTGCGGCGGGCTGACCAATGGCCTCACGGAGGAGCTCATGCAGAAGACATTCTCACCCTTTGGATCCATCCAGGAGATACGCGTCTTCAAGGACAAGGGTTACGCGTTCATTAGGTGAGTCACACTGCGGCTCACTTTTAGTTCTCCTGAGGTCTCTTTAGCAAGAAGTCCTACCGCAATGCTTCCAATGGCCGTCGAGGTAAACGAGTACGTCACTTCCGCACTTTGAGGGAGGGGGGGAATGAGGTTGACTCTCGATAGTACTATAGCCCGGGTACTAGTACCGGTGGCAGTGTTGGTAAGGAGAAATGGAGGATCGAGGTAGCTAGAGAGAAAGAGAGAGAGAGAGAGAGAATCTTCCTTTTTATCTGAGAAAGAGAAGAATTCCTCTATTCGGCTTTCTGCTCCCGTTCTCGAGGTTCGGCGTCCTCACTCTATCCCTGGCGACGACCCTCAGGGCCACCCTCGCCGAGCTGTGGACAATGTCCGTCGTTCAACTATCTTCCGTCTAATTGCTCCGCTCCATTCTTCCGCCACGCTGCCCGGAAACGAACGTCCTGGAAGGATGACGAATGACTGCTGGAACCGAGAAGACCACTTCTTTCTTCTTTGCGAATGAAACTACTACAGAGTTCAAAGATTATCTCGTTACATAGAGACACACATATATACATATAGACTGTACTCATATGTAAATGCACATATGTTTCTGAGAAAGGGAGATAATATATTATATATAGTTATTTACTCCGGTAGACCGGTGCTTATCGGTCAAGGAAAATGGACATTGTTCAAAGCTGAGTAATGAATCCTTCGGCTTCCAGACGAAGTCATCCGAGGACTCCCGAAGCTGTCGTAAATCCTTAACGGAATTGCCGGGTACGTGACGCCCGGGCGACACGCTGCATCGCTCTCCATTCAGTGATCCTTGGAAATTAATAGACCGTGTCGTGAACCTCGAAAGGGTCGGATTTAGATCAGCTATTCGAGTAGGGTGCTGGAGTGTACCATTATCTAGGAAGATTGAAAATAGGAAGTTTGGACAAAAAATATGTCCAAACTGGATTCCTTTGAAAAAAAATTCAATATCCCTCAATGCAGTGCGTACGTAATATAGAAGAACAGTCTATTGAGGAATTGGACTGGGGTATGTGTGCGCGTCACTCACAAAAGACCGGAAGTGACACACACGTGTTTGCTGGCTGGAGAAAAATGTTGAGGACGAGTTCGGGCATTTCCCGCTCGTAGGTGTAATCCTTTACTAAGGATGCACGGAAATTAAACGCTCGCAACTTCAGCCAAACCCACCTTGGCACTATCGTGCCTGTCGCGAGCGTCAACTTTTTCGCTTGAAGCTCATGTGCTTCAGGGATGACGCAATATTTCCATGTTCATGAAATACCGAAAGGATCAGCCTTAGACACAGCGGTAGGTCGTTTGAAAAATATTTCGACTCCGTCAAAGCTAATTGGTAGAGGGGAAAGTAAAAATGATATGAAAAATACATATTTACCGTATAGTCATATGTGAATCCGGGACTCATTGGATAACTTGCGTGTACGTGATGTAGTCAGTGTGCACAAAACTTTACGTATGGGGAAGTAACGAAACGGTGCTCGTGACTCGATCGAATTACTCGCTCTCCAGGGAAGTTTGCATATTTTTCCAAGCGGCGTCCCGACGTTCCATCATCTCTGGTCCATAGTTTTAATTAGCCAAGTCTAATATTTGTCCGCCACAATTCTGTCAACGCAAGTCCACCAACTTGTCACTTATCCACATTAATAGTTAATATTTTTATCAATGACCTGTCCGCTGAAAATTTTTATTCTACCGAATCACCCCACCTACCCTCGCGCCTTCCCGTTTCTTTTCGTTTTTCACGAATTCTCATATTTCGCTGCGGATCCGACTGCTGCTCCGTAAAAATAGAAAGGCGCTGTAGAACCTTTGTAGAGACCTGGAAAACTTGGTCATTACGAGAATCTCTCCGATTTTCCAACCTCGTCAAAACTGCCGTATACGGAGTTGCGTATATATATGCTGAAGAATATATATATAGATAGAGCGACACGAAGAAAGACTGAGAACTTTAGTGGGAATTGCCAACCCAGCAAATTGCGATTTATTTCTTGAACGAGAGGCTCGACCGGTAATGTAACGAGCTTTCCCTTTTTTCTTTTTACAACCCACCAGGAGAGTGGCTTCTTCCGCGATAATATAAACATTTTATTAACTCTTAACTCGAGGTAGCAAGCGTGTGCAGTCGAGATTACCTTGATAATGTCGCGAAGAACGACGTGTTTATGTCGAAGGCCTTCCAGGACGATAGCCAAGCGAAAAGGGAGTGAAATGGGATACGCCAGATAACTCTGATGTATTTTGCGAACAGACAGATATTTGGATTCTAGAAAAATAGAACGAGCTACTGTGTGTCCCGAAATATGTCCAACTATTTTCATACAACTGTGTATAGTATACAGTCATGGCAGCGGAATCTAAAGTAATCGTGTAGAAGCATAAAGTGACCTAACCAAGATGACCAAGGTAGCTACGAAAGAGGAAACTCAGAAAGGCGGCTGCTATCGTTACTTATTTGCAATTTATCGAAATCCTATAAATTTTGGGGGATTTACACAATTATCAAGCTTGGTTCGACGGTTCACCGGTGGCTGGTTCACCCTTGCGCCTAAGGGTTCACGATAAACTCGAATATATTAGGGCGCGGCAGTCCTCGAGGAGCCGTTGTAAACTGAAGTACAAGGTTCAGGCTGTTGTGTCCTAAGAGTATGGAGAAAGAGCAACAAAAAGTAAAAGGAAGCGAGAGCTCAGCATTTTATCTTAACCGTTAAACATTTTTCTAACGACAGCATTTTTGTTCTCTGCCCTCGCAGGTTTTCAACTAAGGAATCCGCCACGCACGCTATAGTTGCTGTGCACAACACGGACATCAACGGTCAGACAGTGAAGTGTAGCTGGGGAAAGGAAAGCGGAGATCCTAACAACGCCCAGCAGACGGGACAGGTAAATTTCATGAGAATTTTTATGGGAAAGAAAAAAAAACATTCGTCAATCAAATTATTGAAAATACGTTTGCATCGGATTTTCCAAAGTACTTTCATTTTTGCTTTCTCGAATTTCATGAAAATATATTCGACTCCCTTTAATCTATTACATTGATATAACGTGCACAGGAAGTCGATGATTTACCCAGTATATTTATTACGTCGTCTTAAAAGAGACTCTATTCTCAAGGCACAAGTCCACGGCACTGAGAATCTCTCTATTTAGAATATGCATGTATCTCTAAGTACTATATTGTATGTGTGTATGTATAATGACGCTCCTTATAGATCTCGTCATAGTAAGGGATGGCTAAGGGGGTGGTTAAAGGGAGGTTATGAGAGTTTCGGTGCCAGAATCGAGTAGATCCTGGGGGGGCTGGGAGGGACGCTGGGAATCGGGCAAGATTCCACTCTATTCAGGATCCTCTCTGTTGCCGGCGTGTATAGTGCGGTGTGTGGGGTCTCTCAGCAATTAGCACCGTTAGGACGAGTAGCTACGTCCGATCGGGGAATAGAACGTTGTGCCCGTCCTGAGCTCCTTCCGCCCATCCATCCGCTGTTACTCGGCCCGTGACATCGCTCTAATTGATCCCTATTCCCATAACGCACCTACACCAACTCCGCTGCCCCTCTTTCTCTCTGTACCTACCCCTGCCCCGATTCCTGCCGGCTGGTTGTTCATATCGCCCTCGTATCACGGGACTTGGTTCATTCCGTTCCCCGTACTCTAATTAATTCAAGTATCAAGATGTTTATTAGGGATTGCATTAAAAAATTTGTGGGGGTCTATGGTTAAACAGAGTATTCATGGGGAATAATTTTTCCAGGCTCTGTCTTCGGCGACGTACCCGTACTACGCGGCAGCGGCGGCTGCCGCTGCGGCGGCGGCCGGCGTCGCGGGCGTCGGTGGAGTTGGAGGCGTCGGAGGCGCCGGACAGCTCGGCTACTGGTACCCACCACAGTCTTATCCTACGACGGCAACTCAGATGCAGGCTGGTGGATTTCTGCAAGGGATGCAAGGATACACCTATGGACAGTTTGCTGGGTATCAGCAAGCTCAGTATATGGGGTGCGTATCTGAGCGCGGATTTTAGTAAATACGAATTGTGGGTTTGGTCGATACGAATGATAATGGAGTTTGTTCCGAGACAGGATGGGAATGGGAGTTCACGCGGCAGGAACGGCTGCTGGATGGGGACAGGGTTTACCTGGAGGACCTCAGCTACCCCCTCACCACGCCACAACGGTGACGGCACCCCCGGGGGTGCAGGCTGCACCACCGCCACCCCCGCCACCGGCGCAAATGATGGCCTACCCCATGCAACAGTTCCAGGTAATCCTCGCTTCTCCGAAACCCACCTCATCCCCGTGTGCGTGTTCCAGTCGGGCTTCCTAGTGCACGCTGCACGACGCCGCACGCGATTCTTTCTTATCACGAGACTCTCTCTCGATCTCGATCTCCCGAGAGTCCACGATCGGCGACTCCCCTCACGCGTTTCATCTGGCTTCACCATCAGAGTCATCTCAATTCTTCTCCTATCTGCATCCGACTCTCACTTCTCTCACTTCTGCATCACTTTATTAAGCATGACGATCGCTCTTCCTGATCTCCCGAACCCCTGGAACGTCCTCGTCCTTTCTCCAGAGAGTTCCTGATCGGCTCCCTGGTGAAAGCACGATTTCAGTTTCCTGCACCTTCTCGTTGATCGGTTACCTAACCGAACGGTTCGTCCCAGATTTTCTGTGCTCAGTCATAAAAAGAGGCAAAGAGAAATAAGAAAAAAAAGACATACGTAAGATAGTGAACGAAAGAAATAAAATTCTTTCTTTGATAAGATCAGTACTTTAAAACGTTTAAATCCAGGACGATCCTTGCGGGATATGGTAACGGAGATATCATGTAGGTGCGTTCCTTATTTACGTGTTTGGGTTCGCAGGCACAGTGATCGCTACCACTACCAGCACGGCCCCGCTTGTCATTTCTTTCGAATATCAATTAGCAGAGAAAGCTATATCACTGTCCCAGTTCAGTCTCGAACACTAGTCTGTACGTAGGTGAACGTTGCTGTAAATAAATACCGTTTTGTAAGCGTGACTGAGAGAGAGAAAGAGACAGAGTGTGAGAGAGAGAGAGAGAGAGAGAGAGAGAGAGAGAGGGAGAGAGAAAGTGCGAAGGACGAATGAGATTGAAGCGCCGAGAGGGCGAAAGATCTGAAGGGCGAAAGAGACGGGAAGAGAGGAGAGATGGTGCGTGCATGAGCGTGTGCGTGTACGGAGAGGCTGAAAAGATGGCTGAGAGTCGATTCGAGATTCGTCTCGAGCGGCTCTCGGCGAATCGCAGTTACGAGACCGTCGGAGCCATCGATCGTCGTCGTGGTGCGCGGCTGGTATGGGATATATTCCTAGAGGGTGGCTCGTGAGTGGTGAACCAAAGGGGTGGTTGGATTTGCGATCTATCGCGTTACTCCGTTAAGCGGGCTGAAAGGCATCGCGAGTGCACATTATTCCCTGGGATTTCCGACGGCTAGGAGAAAAATCAAAATCACGTCCTCGACCTCGCGACTTCAGCGGCGCCATAAGCCACCCTTCGAAGAGTCACCCTCCTCGGTAACGCGGCCCGAGTAATACAGACTTGGTGCCTCGACGGCTCCGACGCTCCAACTACTGGGTGGGGGGAGGGAGCCTACATCACCGGGCTTTAACGTAGCTGCTAATTCGGCCGGGAGCCCAATATCACTGACTCTCCCTCGGAGAGAAAGATAAAGAGAGAGAATGAGAAGGAGAGAATGTGTCTGATTGCGAGTGTGAGAGAGCCTAGATATTTCTCCTAGAAATTCGGACAGCAAACTTAACCAGCGTTTGTGTGTTCAAATGGTAAAGTGTGTTCTTGGTTGCGGTCCAGCTAGCGGATGAGGACTGGCTGACGCCTAGCCTCCTAGTGTGATGGTAAGCAAGTAGACCCCACCGACAGCAACTACAACCACCACCACCACAACAACAAGTACTACTACTACTACTACTATTACTACTTCTACTACAACTACTACAGTAACAACCACAACCTACACCATCACCACCACCACCACCACCACCACCACCGCCATCACCGCCACCGCCACCGCGACAACAAGAACAGCGAACCTGCCACTACTGGCTTGACGATACTCGGGTACAACCCGAGTCATATAGAGAGAAGTCCCGCTTATGAAAATCGGCCACTGTCGATCGCTACGTGGGATCCCGCACCCTGCGACCTGCCGCAATCCTTATCCTTTCCGTAATCACAACCACCACCACAACCCCTACCCCCACAGCCAATATAAAAAGTAATAGCATTATAGTGTTAAACACAAAAGTGCAAGCGCGCTCTGATTGCCCAAGTATTCTCGGGGTTACTCCCTTCGTGGATAAGATCCTCTCTGAAGATTATGGAACGGGAGTCCAGGGAAGCGCCCGGAGGACCTCTAGGCGATTTGTAAATCTGCGAAATTGTCACGATATCGCACGGCAACTTCTCTCCCGTATCTCGCCGGGCACTCTCTTTTTAACCAAAGTACACATACGTTATTTGTGATGATATTATAACTATTTAATGGAGTTTAATACCAAAGGAGGTGTCTCGCATTCTCACACGCTGACAGAGCAGATAGAGCATCGCACGTCGCATCCAGGCGATGCGACTGACAGTGAAAACAGCCCGTTTATAGTCAGACTGCCTCAGCTTCCTCCGGAGTTCTCTCTATAGGCCAGATCTTCATGAGAGCGACAAGATATACATACCTACATAAGGCCGCATGAAGAACGACCAGGTCCAGAGAGGTCACACGGAGAGACAGTATTCTCTCCGTTATTTTTGTAGTTGACGTACCGACGACGTCGTGTCGACGTTCGCTTAGGCGTCGGGACGCGTGACGCTTCGTGGAAGGAGACGTAATCTGACTATTGGGCTCTAATCGGGGCATAATTGCAAACTGTATAAATAATAAAGAGATTAATGAGAAGTAGAGGGTTTCCGTGAGCGGAAAAGAGATGCTAATTAAGTAAAGAGAGAAAGTGTGTATTTGGAAAGCAACGTAGCTAGTTAGTTAGGTATATTATAATATGAAAACTACTGTGGCGAGCCGAAATTCGGCTGAGAGGGGCCCGAGGGCGAGAGAGACAGTGTGCGTGGACGTGTTTGTGTGTGTGTGTGCGTGTGAGAGAGAGAGAGAGAGAGAGAGAGAGAGAGAGAGAGAGAGAGAGAGAGAGAGAGAGAGAGAGAATATGAAAATGTTAAGGATAACTAATGAAATGAATTACGCGACAGGATGAATTCTATCAAAGAACGACTACCGCGAAAATGGGGTGATTTGTGTGACGAGAATCTTTCTAAAAAGAGGAGGGCTTATCGGCCAGATAATGTTATCTTATCATTAGAGAGTACGTGATCGATTCGATCCTCCCGGAAGAGCCTGGATAATCGAGCCGCATAATGGGCGGATGTTAGGAAATTTTGTATCGAGAGTTAGGGCAAAATCGGGCACCGTGTGTCCCACAATTAACCGTAATACTTTGGACAGTAGTTAATCGGAGGCGCAAGACCAGCTCCTCGGATATTTTTATAACGCGTTAAGCGGGTGACACGGGGTCACCGGCGTGTAACCCTGAACTCTATTCGCAATAAAAACCACGCAAGGAAACGTCGAAGTCATAAGACGACCACAGCAGAGACCACAAATATCCTTCTTCCCCAGACTTGGACGTTCATCGCGATTCGAGGCGCACCGACATTTTTAACCAAAGATTAGATTTTTTATATATTATATCGAACGGAAAGCGGGAGACTTAAGCGTTAAGTAGTAAATCGTTAAGCTTAGATCAAAGTTGAGAAATGATGCTGGCGATCAATGGAGAAAAGGGAGGATAAACGTCAGAGAGGGCCCAAGAAGCTGATAACGAATAAAGAGAAGAAGAAAAAGATGAAGGAGAGATTCTCAGAATTTCTTCTTGTGTCAAATATTATATGTGTGTGTGTGTGTATAGGAATATATATGTGGGGATGGTTCAAAGGTTACAAATTCCGTACAACCCGATCGACCCTCCCACTGCCCCTATTGTCCCCGGAACCAGAATCGAAATCCTCCCTCAACTCTTCTGTCTGCCTGGATACTCTCGGAGATGGTATACAGGTGCCCCGTAACCCCCGATCGGTCGAATTTCGGTCCAGCCGCCCTACAAAATCTTGACTATTAAGACATTCGATATTGCGCACAGTGTGAGCAACTTTTAGACAAAAAAAATGAAAACGAGAGAAACAATTAGTAGCTAGTGACTGCACAGACACACAGACACTGACACAGATGTTCTACGCCATACAGAATCATATACACAGACTCATATACGAAGCACGAGATTTAGATTAGATGAACATTTTTGTGTGATCCCTTGTCCTGTCCGCTGAGCGGGTCACTAAAGGCGGGTCCTATGTAAAACAATGAAAACTCCCATAGAGGCGATCCCGTCGATGGATATAGGGAATATGAAGTAGGAAGCTGTCTTATCGCGCGATGAAAAACAGACAAATCAACGAAGGGAGATATCAAAGAAAAGACGGTGTAGATAAGAGAATTTGTACGGGCACAGAGATGGAGTCATTCCCAATCTTGTACTAAACATTTTCCACCCTCCTTCCCCCACCTCTCCCCTTTATTTCTCTTTGACTATTTTTTCTTTCGTCTTTACCTCACGCTATACCATCACCCCCCCCCCTCTCTCTCTCTCTCTCTCCCACCTCTCTCTCTTTCCTCACTCCATCTGTCTTTATCCCGATCGGTTTTTCAGGCCTTTCGCATCCCATCCAGCCATCCATCCAGGCACCCAGGTATTCAGAGCCGACACCCCATCGGCCCTCGCACTCTCCATCCAAGCGTTACTATTCCTCTGTGAAAATGGAACATCCGCGTTTGTTCCTCAAAAATGAAACTGTCTCATCTACGGGAGCGTATCGATGGAAAAACCATGAGTTTTCCGGTAAACGGTATCAAAAGGAGCGAGCAGACGTCTTTGTTAATCAAAAGTATAAAGGGAACGAGTGAACGACTGATGAACAGGCAGAGAGACAGACAGACGGACGGACGGACGGACGAACGGAACGACTATGAATGAGAATGAGAGATGGGGATGAAAAAAAAAAAAACATTCAAAGAGTGAAAGTACGAGTGAAAGGGTGAAAGAGAAAAGTCAAAGAGTTATATCGTGCTTTAAGCGAATCAAAAGCTTTTTATTTTTTTGTTTGAAAATCAAAAACCGAAGGAGAGAGCGATCAATGTAATTTTTTGGAAATTTCGAAAACCGGCGACAACCAGGAGTGTTTTTGGAAAGGGGTTGGAGGGCAGAGATCGAGCGAGTCACACACATCGTGAAAATAATAGTCATTAAGGATTTTTAGGATCTTTAAGCTTTATAAGGCGTGCGCTATACCTTGATCCTATCGGCGATCCAGCCGCTTTCATTGTTCCCGTTCGTATTACGGATATATCGTGGCTAAGAAGCCAAACAAAAGAAATCAAATATATTATATGTAATTATATATATGTATACATCTCATCATGTTTTTTTACTACTGGCTCTAGACTAATCGAAAGTATCTCGAGCGTCTTTGCGCCCTGCGAGTCAAACGAATTAGATACGACGACGATTACGATGATAATGGGAGTAGGAGAGGGGGGGGGGGGGCATAAAAAATAATAAAAAACAAAATGGACGTTTGGTAAAAGATTAACGTGTGAAACGAGTCTCGGGTATCGCGTCGTTCGCGATCGCGCTGGATCGTCGCGCGGATCAGCGGCTATATTTTGATATTTTTACCGGAAGCTGCGCCTCCGGTAATTTTGATATTTTTCCTAGAAGCTTTTGAACGAGGTACAACGTTAGTCCGTAAGTGGTGAGGCTCGAGAGGCAATATACAGATATATATATATAGTATATACCTATATGTGTAAGTGTATATCATTTGACTTAGCGACCAACAGGTCGAACTAGAGCCGATTCGCTTTGCCATCCAGCCCTCATTTTCCTTCGTCTCGACAGGAAGAACGACAGAATACGATTATATAATATTATGAAAAAGAAAGAAAGAAAAAAAGTATTAAAAAAAACAAAGAGATACCGATAGCCTTAAGGACACGACGCGAGCGATAGCGTTATTATACAGCGGAGATAACGAGCGACGAGGTGAACGAGATGAATTATAAATATATATATATATATATAAACATACATACCTACTTATACATATAAATACGTATAGGTACGTCAGAAATTAGTTTTAATCATAAGGAAAGCGCTGAGCGTGCCGTGAGAAACAAGTAACCAAGAACAAAATAAATGATAAAGGAAAAAAAAAGGAAACCGTGTACATTATTAGTTAGGAGAAAAATAAAAATGTAGGTAATTTTCGTGAAGGCTGAGAAAGAGAATGCGTCGAGAGATTGCATAACAATTATAATATAATGGACGTAGTCCAACGAGGTGAGTGGAGTTTCTAGTCTCAGTTACCAAGAAACCAGTAAACAAAAATTGGAGACTGATCTTATCAATCAGCCAAAGATAAGTACACTGGACTACAAGGGTACAGAAGAAGAAACGCAGATAGATTCGTATATGGTAATTTTCTAATTCCATATTAAATCTTCCTTCCTCTTCCACCCTCGATTAATCAGCCACCCCCTCCCCCCTTGCCCCACCATGCATCCAACCATCGAAACGCTAGACTCTCCTCTCACACGTTAACTCTCAGCGTCTCTCCTCGGCTTTCGCGACATTTCAAAAGAAGAGTGCGTCGCGCGACGCCGCGACGCTGCTCGTCCCTGTAAAAAGTGTCTGGAGGCGCCTTAGAAATTAAGGCATAGGCTTAAATAACGTCTACGTGAAGTAAACGCGTAAGGGTTAGCTAATAAGTATTGAAATGGAAGGCATAGAGTAAATAAGGTGAAGACGCAAAGTAGATGACTTAATTGACGTAGGGATGATCGTAGAGAGATAATGAGATAAGGAGCTGGAGAGGGAGGAAGTGGGGGGACGAAAGAACAATAGCCGAGTGGATGACGTTCGGGATTGAGGAAGCTGATTGAGATTCAATGGAAGTATGAGCAAAGGAAAAAAAAAACAGAAAATATATATATATACACACAACTTACGCGAGGTAAGTCTAAAGTTGTAAGAGCCAATTATCGTAAGACGCGCGCGCGCGCACACACGCACACACACCGAACAAGGGAATATATATATATATATACACGCAACTCCGTACGGATCTCATGCATGACGGAGGAGACGCGTGTGAGAGTCGTGAGACGTGCGTGACGTACGGATGAATTGATAGATTGTATAGTAGCACAGTGATAACACAGCCTATAGATGCAGCCACGCGTTATAGAGGGACACAGGGGGACACACGGAGAATCAGTAGATCTCTAGGGCGGAAGTTAAAAAGGTACTTCTAGACGTAGTCTAGTCTAGTCTAGCCTATCGGTCACTAGTTTAAAGAGGAGAAATAGCGAGTAAATATATCTGCAGAATGCATTGAGCACCGTCACTTACGTGGCTGCTGTCTCCATCATCGCTTTCAATTCGATTTGGTGAATCGAAGCGTGCGTCCGGTGGGATGCGCCGCTGGGTCCTTTGGAAGGAAGATTCTGCCGCGTCGGGACGCCGTCGCGACGCCACTCTGTTAGGCATCGGCAAGTGCGCCGCTTGTGGCTTCATCGAATCACGAGATTCGCCGCTCACCATCCAATCCAATCTCTCTGTCTTTTTCCTATTTCAATTTTTTTTCATATTTCTCTCTCTCTCTCTCTCTATCTATCTTTATTCTTATCTTTCCCACGTATTTAATATCAATCCTTTATATTTTAACCAGATGCTACCCATTTCCTTGTGCGCCGAAGGAGGCTAACGATCAGTCGATGAGCAATCAACAGTACTCGGCCGGAGGTCCTTTTCTCACGCTCCCTTTTCGCGCCCGATCGACGCCTTATCGCGTGACAGCTGACAATCAAGGAAACATACTTTAAAGAATCTTTATTTGTTCGCGCCGAGCAACGGACATTTGCTAATCGTGACTCCCTTCGTCGTGGCCTCTCTCTCTCTCTCTCTCTTTCTCTCTCTGTGTCTTTCTCTCTAGTACACACACTCACATTCCGTATCTCGCTGTCTGTCTCTCTGTTGATGAATCGAACTCTATAGAGAAAAAGTGGAAGAGAGAGAGAAAACATCATAAGCATAACCACGCACTGTCGCAGTTACAAAGTATACACGCATACATGCATATTTAACCGATTCGACCCTCTCCTCTCTTTTGCTTCTCCGTCGAATGAGAATTCACTAGGCAACTCCTGGAAGAGAGTGAAAGAGTCGGAAAGCAAACGAAAATGGAAGAAAGAGAGAGGGAGGGAGAGAGAGAGAGAGAGAGAGAGAGAGAGAGAGAGAGAGAGAGAGAGGGAGCTGAGAGTGCGAGGGAGGGATAGAGAATGGGGAATATAAAATATGGAGAATTCGAGTACGTCGTGTGTGACGAATCGCTGTTACTGGAATTTTGAAGTAAAGGCGCGAGTGCCCGATCATTCTGAATTCGATTCCACTTGTCGCTAACGAGATAGGATTGATCGGTATCGCGTACGGAGCAGCAGCCAGGCCAATTATACTTACCAATACAGAGCACCGCAGAAGAATATTTAGATATTAGTGCAAGCAAATAAGGAAACAACCAAAAAAAAATACAAGAAAAAATGTAGGAGCCGTAAGCGTAGACGTACTGAATATAATATAAATATATAAGTATATATACATATATATAAATATATATGTATATTATATATGCATAAGAATAATGATAGAACTTGCGATACAGCGACCGAGAGAGAGAGAGAGAGAGAAAGAGAGAGAGAATAGTATGTATGTGAGAGCGCACGAGTCAAGAAAGAAGTTAATGCGTATCGAGTATAAGCTTGGACGATGAATCTGACGACATGCCGTTAATGTCGCTCTGTACGCCTATAAAATGGCGCGCCTCCGTGACACCCTGTTAAATACCACGAACTATCTGTTAAACGAGCCGTAACTCATGAGAGCGTGTGTGACAGAGTATGCGAGAGAGAGAGAGAGAGAAAAATTGTGAAAGAATGAGCATAAGTATAGAGTGAGTGAGAAAAAGAAGAGAGCGGAAAAAAGAGAGAAAGTTTTGTAAAGATCCAAGTGGACCCCGTGCGAGCCAGGACGACCCGCGAACTCTTTTTCCTCGTGAACGACCGATGCCGCAGTCAGCCGCCTTAACGCCCCTTCGAATATATATACATACCTAAATGCATATATACACGCCCTTATGTAGTAAGGGTTGGCAAGCACGTATCACTCGGAGACACATACTGCTCCCACGAGAAGAGATCTGGTCCTACGTCATATAACCCCAGCATCCTGGTACCGTCCTGGTCTGTCTTTTACAACCCCCTCTTTCCCACCCCCCATCGGCTCTCGCGGCAGTACGGTGTGACGCTATACAGATCGTTTCTAATTTTCAAAATCACTGTGCAGCCGGGTGTCTCCTTCCGACCCCGATATAACGGAGACAGATCAATATCGATGCTCGATCGTTCTGTCGCGACGGTGAGGATCCGCTTTTTCTTTGAGAGCTCTTCCTCTAAAGAATTCTTAGAGATCATCCCTCAACGTGGAAACCCACGCGGGATGACTGGAGCTCGAAGGAAGGAGAGCCAAAGAAAGAACATCCGGAACTCCTTAGCATCCTCCGTTCTGAGCTCACCGGGCCAGCTTCTTCTAGCCATAGATTCTCACTTCGAATCTCTGTCAAAGATCAGCTGCTCTCCTGCCGAAGGAGGCCAGAATGCCGGAGGGCCGGAGAGCCGGACGGATCGAACGTAAAAGGACGAGAGTTTGTGTCTCGTATAAGAAGATAAAGAATCGCGCGATCGAAGGGTTCACGGGGTCACCGTCAGATCTCGTTGCGTACTTCTTGTTAGATTTTAACGCAAGAGACCTTTGGTAAGGTAACTGCGAGACGAGGACAGGTGAATGAAAGCGAAGGTGCGAGAGGAGAATGAAAGGAGGAAGAACGGAGAACAATTTGTAGGAAGTCAGAAGGATAGAAACAAAACTTGCGAAGCCTGTATGTTAATTTGCAACGTCGCGAAAAAGGGGTACACACATCCACACACGTACGTACACACATGAGACGCCTGGGACGTGCGTGAACATAAAGTTAAAGAAAGAAAAAAACAAAAAACATGTATGATATTATATATATATATATACATAATACGACATAAAGTATATTATAAATGATGAGGATTATATATATATAGATATATATGCGGCTATATATATATTATATATATATATATAAATACTATACAAATAAACAAATTATAAATATGGAAAAAATATATAAACTAAAATACAGGATAACGTTTAGACGTAAGTATAAGATACTATTATTATGATGTATGGTTGGTTTATAATGTAAAATATATTATAGAAAATGTATTCTATCGATTTAATTTCTTTTAATCCAATCCCTGTGTACGTAGGCCGATTGTCGACGGTGCGCAATTACCCATGGAAAATGAAAGTAACGGCCTAAACCTTCGACCTTTCACCTTCCTCTAGTTCATTAGGCAGGCATATCTACATTACGTATGTAGGCATGTACAGGTATTTATATGCTCGCAATGGTTGGGAGATAATTCGAACGAGGTGATCGTAGTGGGGGAGGCGGAAAGGGAAGGGTCAACGGGATTTTCGTGTAAATCGCGTAACGCGAAATGGACACCAGGACATACCCCTAGCGACGTCTAGTCGGATTGGTCGGCCGGCATGAAATTGAAAGTGAACGAGTCGATCGTCGCGTTGCTGGATCCAAGAGCTCAGCAAAATGGTACGCCATGCGACGCCATCCGACGCCATACCTGACCACAGGAGAGCAGAGCCACGTCGTGCCGTGCCGCATCGTATCGAGAGGGTGAGTACAGAGAGATAGGGGTGAGATACGGAAAAAGGGGTAGCGTAGAGATGGAATGAGGGAAAATGGGTAGAGGGGAGCCGTAGATGGGCAAAGGGGAAGCGCACAGTCCCTGTAGTCACGTAGATAGGTGGACGTGGTAGGAGCTGATATCAATATGTATATAGCGTATGTGTGAGTACTGCAAGGGTTGATAGGAATGCTCGAGTATAGGTGCTAGGGGATGAAGGTGTGCGTAATTGCCAGATAGGGGTGCGGTACCCAGTTATTTTAGCAGGACTGACGGACACGCCGACACGACAGCCTACGAAGTCCGAGCGTCGGCGCTGAGCGTCGAGCGGCGTGTCCTCGCGTGTGACCGGACGTCCGCGGACTATAGAGGCTGGACGGACTATAGAGACTATGGAGACTATAGAGACTAGAGAGACTATAGAGATCCCTGTGTATAACGCGGTGGTATATAGAGTGGCGCAACGGAGAATAGCGTAGTATAAAGCATAAACTACAATTAGCGGTAATCCGCGTGACACGGGCATGCCACCCTTTACGGATATTACGGCATTAGCCCCCTCTAGCTCTACGCCCAGTACCCCCTTCGTCATTTTGGGACAGGGTGAACACTGCACTCAAATATCTAAAGTCAAATGAAATGCATCCCCTGTGAGTCATTGCCTACGTTGTGTGGGAGTTTCATATTTTAGTCTAGATACGTAACTTCACGATTAGACCTTTTGTTTCGTGACGCTACTCCAGCAGCTGATGATCTTCCAGAACTACGGGTGATACCATGAAACGTTATAAGGGTGGCTCCGAGGGAAAGGGGGCTCTTTGGGAAGAGTCGAAATTAATCTAAGTGCAATTAGTCCAGTGGGAATTTCGACACGGTCGCCGAGTCAGGAATGGGTGAGGGCGGCGTGCGGCCAATGGGAAATCGTCGGTGGCCTCGCCCGGGCATCGCGACGAACCGGATGCAGTTCCGTTTAATTTTTATAACGGGTTGCATAATAATAACATCTAAATAATGCCAGGAGCGCCAGCGATACGCAATCCGATGTCACTGCTCCATGGCTGCCGTACGCGTGTAACAAATTCAATGATAACGGGACGCCCGTGTAATTGTTGTTAATTTATGTTAAATATACATTTGCCTCAGCCACTGCGTATCATCGCAAATAACAACACTGCAATACTGCCGGTTCGACCGTCATCCCCGGTGGCCACAGGCGGAATTTCACGAGGACGGCAATTCCTCACGAATCACGGAAAACGACCATTTTTAACACATCGAATCACTGAGTGCTTCATGCCCGATCGTGCCCTATCAGGTTTTCCATTTTTCTCCATCGTCCTCCTCCCTTACTCGAAAGACCTAAAGCCTTTGGCTGAACGTAGAGTAAGGGCTGATAAAGAATTATTCCGATGGCGACGTTCCCTTCCAAAGACTCAAAGGTCCACTCGGGACTCGAGATCTTTCACGGTATTTTCCTTCGGGCAAGTAAAATAAGGGAGGATTTGATCGATCAACCGCCGTTCCTGAATACGCTCCATGTAAGTTGCAACCTTTTAGAACGTACAATAATAGCGTCTCTTTTGCCAGCTGGCAGAGAATTCTTAAAGAGTCCAGTCGTCTAAGGTTTAAATACAGGCGGTGGTCCCTATTCGCGTACCGGCCCGTTCACTGGATCGTATAAAGCGGAAAGCTCTATGAGCTCGAGCATGCAACCAGAGAAATACAGCCCTGAATAGTATTCATGCTGCACGTTGCTGGATACTCAGAGTAGTGAGCAATACTGAGCAGTAGCGAGCACTAGCGAACGATAGAACGATAGAACGCTGCTGAAACCATCAGGCCTCGACCGCAAATGAGAATAGTGGAGCGAACGCTGCTGGCTCCACGCTTCCCTGGTGACCGATGAGGCCAATTCTGTCAACCGCTCTGACTTTATTCTGAAACTGTTGCTTTAACTTTTCTATTACTTGAAACAGAGAAACTCGGATCTCGGGCGAGCAACGAACACCAAGTCACCCTCGAACTAGCACGGACTCTAATGTCAATTAAGTTAAAACGTCTCTAACTGCGGACTCGCATTACGGTTCGCGGAATATCAACCGGACGACCGTCTTGCGGACGAAGACAAATGCGGAAGATATAAAATGGGTATCCTGAAAACCGCACATCTAGTGGGTCTGATGCGATCCTTGGGAAATGGGATGCCACAAAACTCCCGACTACTTTTTCTCCACTGTAGACGCTCTCTATTTTTAATGGAAATATGGTTGTCGTTATCATCCATTCGAAACCCACAAAAGAAAAGATTGAAATCAAGACGTACGCCATTTAAAAGTAACTCTGACGTAAGGATCATTGATACTCGACGGATTAACTAGCTTGCGCGCATAAAGAAACGACAGAACTTACGTAGTACTTTTACATCACTGCGCTTGCTCCTAATATGAACCAATCAAAAGTAGGTACAATTTACTTTGATAATCAGAAATCCTAGCCAAGAATACTTAGAAGTACTGACAGTTGCCCAAAATTGTGTGCGCGCAACTTCGTCGCGCAGGGCTCGCGAGTGGGGGGAGAGTGGGGGGATCACCTAAGGCAGTGCCCGGACTCGGAGCGTTCATTCTTCCTCGAGCCGGTCTCCTATACTGGTCTCTTGGACACACCCCTTTCATTCGTTTACAATTTTATTCTTTTTCTATATTTATTTCATTATCCTCAATTCTTTAATATCTTAATTATTTCTTTCCTTATTTCTTCTTTACTTTTATAACTCTACTCCTTACTTTTCTACTTCTTCACTTCTTTATTTCTATCTTTTTTTCTTTCTTCTCGTTTCACTCTGTTCCCTCTCATTTTTTATCGTGCTTGTCTTACTTTTCCTATTTCCTTGGTCGGGTCGAGCATATTCATTCGAGTAGTCATATAAGGGCAGTCACCCTGTTAGTGAAGCTAGACGTATAGACCATGGTGTCGGGGGTTGCCCTTCCGCCTCATCCGCT
>JARQTI010000566.1:627326-677302 GCA_030142655.1 Trachelus tabidus | reverse complement strand
ATGACCTTCCGGAGAAAAGGAAAGTCATTTTCGTGATCAGTGGTGCCTCCCGAACACCGCCATACCCCGTTGGTCAGATAATTTCGGAACACCCTGTATATGTATACTTGATATGTTCAGGAATGGGGATTAATACCCATTCGAGCTAGGGATGATTCCGCTTCGATTTTTTAAAAGTTCGATTATTTTGGTCAAAAAAATCGAGTTTTTAAATCGATTCTATGCTATTCGATTTATTTACGAGTCGATTCTTAACCCCCAAGAAACGAAAGAACCGATTCTTTTTTGAGGTTTAGTGGTTTAGATAAAATGTCCATATGCATGTAGATACGCATGTATGTATGAAGAGCGAGAAAGATGAAGCAGTTTAATTGATCTCTCTGCTACAGAATTTATTTGTCACCAGCAGAAGGACCAATTAAATAACTTCATCTTACCAACTTTAAACACGTGTGAATTCATCCTAATAAAATACGGAAATAATCTTCGACGAGTTGGTACTGGTCAGTACTAGAGTCTCTCGAGTAAGAGTCTGGCGAAAGCGGGGACGCGTTTTGATTGGTGCAGTCCGTTTGGGGCTAACAGGAAACAGAATTGAAAAAATGGCGTGAATAACTTTGTGACCAATTAATGGAAGAAATGAATGACAATGAATATTTTCATATTTACTACATTATTATTTATTAAAGAATATTGACATAAAATAATGTTCATTCGTTCTAAACACGCTTTCCTTTTTACGAGATTTTGTTGAATCCGGAACATATGAAATCCTTTCTTTGCAAAATTCGAGCAGTTCAGTATGCAGCATGCACCTACTTCGCTGTATACCCAATTCAATTTTATATAAATAACCTTCTCTATGTATCTATCTATCAGCCTTTGACATGTTCGAATGCAATTGGTCGTATTGCTAGATGGATGAGAGAATTAGATCACACAAATGTGTCCAATGATGCAGTTGCTGAAATTAACACGGAAATACCCGATAAATCTGATGACTTATGGTCTTTTCACGATAATCTATTTAAAATTAAGACAATTGAAAAATTTATAGCGACGTTTTCGAGCTCAATGTTGTGAAAACTTCGTGCACTGTTTGTACATTGAAGTTTCGAAAAACAAGCCATGATACTACATTCGCTAGAAGCAACAAAGACTGACGAAAATTTCTACGCAAGAATCAACTTGATATGACTACTATTACCGGATTAATCACGATTTAAAAATTGTTTGCCGGCTCAACGCCGTGCGTAGCAACGCGTATCCCCTCTCTTACCTACTAGGCAAAGTCGGTTCGCGCGCTCAGGACGTTCTGCTTTCCAGGGACTCATATAAGGATTTCGTACACTACTTACGATTCGGAGGAAGCAAATTGCAAGTTTCAACTTGCGGCTTGTTTCTATATTATGAACACAAATTGAATATAAACAGAATAATAATAGTGATATGATAACAATAATTTAAAAAATAATTATGCATAAAAGTCAGACATTTTTGCAAGTCACAGTTATTTTACCAGAGCATTTACCACTCACACAGACTCGTTTGTGGCATGTACCACAAACATTGTTCGTTTTATTATTTGTGCAATAATTTGGTAATTGGTACCGTTTACGTTTATAAAAACCCGAAGATATTATGAGAGCCACGTAACAATATGCAGAAAGTAAAAGAAGAATGCAAGAATTGAGTAAACATAATACATGCCTCTTATAGTACTTTTGTACAACGTACATGTACGAAAATATACTTATAATTAGATAATCTAGACGTTTCAGAAAAAATTTGTACAAATCTTTCACTTCACGTGGTACTGATAGAACTAAAAGTTGAATTTACCCGCGTGATTTAATTTTTCTATTTCCGGTTAGCCCCAATACACGTATACACTACCACAAATGCTCTTTCGCCAGACTCTTATACTCGTATTCATAGTCCGTCCTTATTTCAATGGGGAAGGAGGCCTTGATGAAGGCTTCCTTCAATTTCCAAGGCGTCCTTATTTCACAGTCACACCTCAGCTCTCCCTTCCAGAAGGACGGTATATTTTACGGACATGTAATTACCTATAGTGGCAGACTGGTCGCCACCTCAGTCGCTCTTTGTCTATTCGAGCGGCAAATTTTTCAAAGAGTTTCAAATATGGATCGCGTAGTCCATCCTATAAGCCAAACCAAGATACACCTTAAATTTTCTTTCCAGGTGTTGATTTTACGCAGCCCAGGGAAAATTAAGAAAAAACGACGTTGCATATTTATTTTAAGTTTGGACCCTCATTAGGGTCATCTTCAGAAATGTTTTATTATTAGGTAAACATGTATGAACTGTTGAAAAATCATTGGTCAGACTGTGTAAAAAATAGTAGGCCAAACCAACAAGAGTTTGTGTCTTACACGTAAAGGCAGGATTAGTCCAAAGTTAAGAAGAGCCATAGCTGATCTATTAAATATGGCTTTAGGTTTGGGTTACTATTTTTTACACAATCTTACCAATGATTCTTCAACAGTTCATACATGTTTACCTAGTAATAAAGCATTTCTGAAGATGACCCCAATGAGGGTCGAAACGTAAAACAAATACGCACTTTTGTTTTTTCTTAATTTTACCTGGGCTACGTAAGGTCAACACTTGGAAAGAAAATGTATGATTAAAACCAGCCGACAATAACTGATAAAATACGCCTTTGCTACATGGGTTAGCTGCTAACTCGAGCCGCTTGTGGCGCTAGATATGTATGTCAAACGAAGTAGCCAATCACAGTGCAGAAGGTTTCATCAAGGAAGCTTAAAACCTCCCTTGAAATAAGGAGGCCAATAAGGCTCCTTGTTCTGTTAAGGAAGGTCAACGAAACGCGAAACGAGGAACAAGGGATCCTTATTCCTCAAGGAACGACTATGAATACGGCCATAATTGTAAGAAGTCTACCCCCTCCAAGGGAGTTGCACGACCTGTATGTAAGACCGTGCTTTACAGTGCCACTCGGTATAACCCATGCGTCTCACGGAGCTCACGCATATCACGCGTAGCATATCTATCTACATATATTCGACCAATCAAAAACATGGGTACGGTCCGACGGTCCTCCGCTCAGGTGGTGCGTCGACACCAAAATAAAAATTGCTTTCAAGAATATCGGCCCATTGGCAATCTTCCTACTCATCTCTGTACGAAGAACATTAAAACCTGTACTGAAGTATAGAGTAATCGACCAAGCCGAACTCAATACTCGATTAATTTCAAAGCAGCTGGAAGTAGGTCAAGTCTGGATTCTAATCCTTGTTTACTTGTTACTCACCGCTTTCTGTACATTCAAATATAATTTGACACTAAATTATAATTAAAACTATAATTTTTTAAAACATATGAATTAGCATATAAACTACGATTTTTTAAAATATTTATGATTTTTTGTCCACAAAATAAAGGAATATACCCAATGGAATTATTTACCAATAGTATTTCATCATTACAAAGTAATTTCCATTTCTGCTATTTCCTACGATTTTCTACTTTTTTCCCTATTTTCCAAATTCTTTATTCCTAAACAATAAAAAATTTGCTACTTTTCACGTCTCCCACCGATTACTTTCTTAAAAAACTACTTTTCCTGATAAAAGTAGCAACTGCTGTAGGAAAAGAGACTGGCAAATGTTTGGTCTGTGGTAAGAGGAATAAAAATTGCAGCTTGTGTCACGTAGGCCACACTCAAGAGGATCACGATTGTAAGCGTAATTGGAATAAGAGTGCGAAGGCTATGGAACCTGATATTGCAGTGGAAATATTGGTGAAAAATGAACAATTTGAGAAAGAGAATGTAGTCCTGGGTACGCTTATCGAAGATTATGACAATTCAATGATTGCTGTAATTCGTAGGATATCAAAACATCCAGTATAGCCAAGTGGTCGGACATAAATCATGCTCTAAAGCAATTGAGTAAAGATCTCTAGTCAGAAAAATTAATCGAAAGGTTATTGATTATTTAAAGTACAAATTTGGATGTGCCTTAAAAATGAATGAAGATAACGTCATGGCTACAGAACTAATTACGAAAATTGTGGGCCCTGGTGCAAGTATAAGGTTGATCCAGTAAATTATAAACATAAGTACTTTACAGTAATGGTTACCATACCGATTGTACACACCTTAGTTGTGCTAATTTTAAGTAGATGTCCAGCGAATCGAGGGACTATCCCTATTCTTATCTAATAGCAAATATCTGTACAATTCACCTGTCGATCGTTCCTTTTCCGCTCTCGACGAACGACAGGGTACACGCGTTTGTGGATCGCCTGATCATACATACAGACGAAAAGGATTTTTAATACGGCACCATTGGCACCACTTTATACGCTATTCGCCACGTGTCTAATTTGACGAGACACGACGGGAGCCATACGCCATCCTCAATCCCTTGAAGGCCTAGGGACTACTATTTTTGAGAATACTGGAAAATACTAATTGCCGACACCAAAATGCATCAACGGAGTAGAAATCCTGTCATTCATAGCCTGGGCCTACTTAAAGCGTGAGACATAGCAATATTCAATTAATACAATTTATCGTTGTAATCGGTAGCAATTGTGGGAACAATCTCGGTTAAAATAATTTCGCTTAGTTATATTGATCGTTAAAAATGTATGTTAAGTGTGTATGGTTGGATGAATGAAAGATGCGTCTATAAGATAAGTTTTATGTATTTGTAATTGAAGAACGCGGTTTCGGGATTTATAAAATTCGTTTGCTCAAATGTGGTAACAAATAACGCATAAACTATATTTCCAAAAAACAATATATTCCGATTTTGTGAAGATTATCGATTGAAACTATAATTATGTTTGTTATAATAAAAATTTATATATGAGAAAATTACATTACCTAATGGTAAAGTTTTATTGGGCGATCCACTGAGGAGTACATACACTGGAGGGAAACATGGAAAAATTCTGAAAAAAATGTAGATAAACTGACACAATGTCGATCAACGCAGATCAATGAGAGTATCAATGGCATAATAGCCATCAAGGCTTCTAAAAACTATCATTACGATAATTTCGAAACATACAACTCACGCGTGGACGCTGCTATTTTTCAGAAAAATGAAGGTACTAGTTATATCGTGGAATTAAATAAAAAATGTCAGGTATCTTCAAGGAAAATTACCCAAAGCTTCAAAGCTTCCATAACAAATCATCAAACGGTCAATAATTTTCATAGTTGGTGGTAAGTTTTTATGTTTTTTTTCTCGAATTTTTAGGACTTTTTCTATATTATAATCTTGGACCTAACGTGAAAATCCAAAAACTGTCATTTACCCATAAGACTCTGAGTTATTTCTTAGTTCTATATTAATTATTATCAACGATACTAGACCATCAATCCACCAAAAATTGCACCAGGAGGTTAATATTGATATGAACTTTCATTTAAAATTTATTTCATATTTTGATCTTGGAAATTGATGCATGATCATACTACTTTAAGTGGTGTAATGATTTAACACTTCGATATCAGGATGAGGGGAAATTTTGAGTGAGATTTTGAGAATTTAGCACATAGGACAGAGGCAACGAATCTTTCGCACTCAAGAGAAATTCTAAGTTGTTAAATGGATAATTATTAAAACGTATTCCTGTCTACTCATAATAATAAGGTAACATCTTAGCTAAGGTTTTGAATACCTTTAAAATAAGTTTTATGATTTTAAAATATAATAATCATTGACTTTGTAAACCAGTACATGTCGTCACGCAATATACCCTTTACCCTAATGTGGCGCAAAATGTATTTCAAATAATAAATATACATTAAGGGGAATGCTTTTTTATTTCTTGGTTAAAACTTACATCGAAAGACAATAGGTTTATTACATATGACTTATTAGGTTAAATTTGCTGATCAATAGAATATCCTGAAAAGTAGCTTTTCGGTATAACGTACTAATAACTTAATTTACAAAAGAATTCTTATTACCTTTTATAATAATTAGAGAAACGTACTTGACGATCAAATCTGCGACTACCAGACTGCCGAGCACAGCTCGCTCTTCCAGCGCATTAACTGTCAAGTCAGAATATCGTCTGCGCCACATTAAACGCGCGCGATTTTTGAAACATATTGTACATCTTCCCATGCTATGGGAATGGAGCAGAGTGGATTAAGTATGAGCATCACCCGAGCACAGCCGCACTTCTTTTTTCAGTTTGAGCACTCGCCTTCAAATATGTAGGAACCATTTCCGCTTTTGCCCTGGAAAATATTTAAACTGCTACTTTAAACTTCAATGCAAGCAATCAGTTTTGAGTTTGCCTTGATGACTACTAAAATTTCTTGTCCCACATCCACACCTGCAGGTCACTCTCCGGAGCTCACCCGTAACGAGAGCTGTTAGTATCTGATCATCATGACGAAGTCATTTAATGACTTCTCACAGATCAACTGGCAACTGTCAACGTTATACTTGTAAGTTTAATAAAAAAAAATAATAATTAAAGGAGTATTCTCGTTTCGTCGGTAAAAAAAGTAATCAATTTTTTTGTTGCATTTTATTTAAGTATAGCGCCTTGAAGTTGTGATTGCAAAATTTAATAGTGAAATTCGTTAAATTAGCAAAGTCATAGTTGTGTCAATTAATTAGCACGATAGACGAATAAAACGAACCGGGTGTGCTTCGAAGAAAAATGAGATAATTCTATTGTGCTCGCAACTTAAGGTAAATTATTAAACAACAGAACTTCTTTGACAGAGAAAAATGTCCCTTTTTTGGTCCCAGATTAACTGATTAAAGGTAAGTATTATAAATGTTCTATTATCACATTCAAATGGTACAAAAGGCTTCAACCCTTAGCGCCCCACACGTTTTTGTAGCACTGCCTACCAGCAACTCCGGCAAATTTTTGCAGCGGAGTGTCTGCGAAGAAGAAATCTTATTTTAAGTGAGAAGAATTGCACGTGCTTTTCAATGTTTTTGATTTTATTTATTTTATAAATATACATTTTATAAATGCCTGGTTAAATCTTTTTCTTGTAAATATGGCACTAAAGAAAAGGATCCTACTATTGTCCTTAACCGACCAGTATTCTTGCACATTTGCTAGAGGTATCGTACCCACATTGACAATAATTCCAATATAAGCCCAAAATTCATCCTTTTCCATAACACGCCACGTTTGCCAAATAGAGTTACTAGATATTTCTTTCAAGTTTAGAACATTTTCTGCGTAATTGTTGGTTTCTTTTATAATTTCATTTACGAATACGTCCGTGAAAAACAGTTTAAAATATTTTATCGGATGTACATACAATATTTGAAAGAACTTGTGGTCCAATGACCTTTGGCGATACACTAAAATGTATTGTTACTGGAATATCTAATTCCTCTGTAACATCACGCCATTCATTCAAGTCTTCTGACGAATCTTCGCTTTCACTTTCAATAATTCTCACTCTTCATCTTTTTGGTAGTATAATTTCGCTACCACTACTTCAAGTATCAAAATCATAATCAACATCGTGTTCCACAATATCTTTAAATACTTAAAAATCAAATACGTCTTCGCTATCCCTCAGTTCTAAATTCTCATCATAATATTTATTTTTCTCCATTCTGTCTTAATCGTAGTCATGCTAAAAACATTTGACTTCGCAGCAGAGCCTCCGGAGTTACGGAACAAATGACGGATGTCTCCGTATCGAAGCCAACGGAAAGTTAAGTTTTTCTCGAAATGACTTTTTTCAAATCGGCCGTGTATTCTCTTCAAAAACTACTAAATCAATTGACTACAATTTGTTACACCTTTCAAGGGCATACGTGTCCATCGCCAGAACCTTCAATGTATCTCTAATATATTTCTCAATACTTTCTTTTTTCGTTCTGGTTTTAGTTGAAACATTTTCGACAAAATCAGAGCTAAATGTTTAAAAAGTTGCCATTTTGTGGAAAATGTTCGGTCTTCATTTATTGAGCTTCAGGCGATGACTACATTCAAAAATAATTTGTTACCCGACTGTGATAAAATAACCATATTTCATCCCTGCAACGCGGGCGGAAAGTAATCAATTTTTGACCAGAGGCAAAAACAAGTAATTTTGCGGGCAAAAAAGTGATCTCTAAACAAAAGAATTGAGATTTCAGCCTACACCTATATATTGTAGCGTTGTGCCGTTACAGGCATAAAAATATGGTTATTTTATATAATAAATAGTCGGATAGAAAGTAGTATATGGCACACGGGAGGAGTCCGGATTTTCACCTCGTGCTCGTGTTGCCCTCGCTTCGCTCGGGCAAGAAACCTTGCACTTTCCTCCCTTGTGTCATAAAGTACTATTTCATGACACCTACATCGAAACTTCAGTTCACATCAAGTTTCAGTGTCTCTACAGCCAGTCGAAAACAAGATAACTTCAGGCCAATACCGCGGACAACTATTAGCGGTTGCGTAAATTGCTAATGCTTTAACACTAAACGTACCATCGAGCGATTATTTTACCGTTTTAAAGCCAAAAATTGGTTTATAAAAAATTGTCGGTAGGTTTAGTGGTAAATCAGCAGGCAGAAACAATTGTGTTTCTTCCCTAGGCCCGAAATCAAATTCAATTGTTTATTTCAGTCCTATGACACAATATATTGTTAGCAAATTTGTTCTTCTATTTCAGATGACTAAGGCGGCCGCAATCAACACACCCGATTCGAAAGGTGCTTCGCAACACGATCTGTGTATAATTTTGCCTTATAAAAATTTTAATATTTAGCTTAAACATTAATAAATACGTATACAAAACACCAGCTCTTTAGGTTTAATGGTTTTTCTTCAAGTTATTCTCAAAAGTCATATTACAAACGGGTGTCTAAATCAGAATACCCCCAAAAAGATAAAAACAGTAATTATGAAATTTATTTTTTTCTTGGAAAATTGGTCAACCAAAATTTTACATTTTTTTGTACAAAGTTCACTATTGATATTTCGTTTTAAGACTGTCAGAAAGTGCTATATATGCTTCTTTGGCGGCATCCTTTGACGTTCCTTTCTTGTTGCTCCATGCATCCCATTTTGCTTTGCCCTTCGGATCGAGTATGCCCGGCTTCTCTGCAAGTTAATACAATTGCATGAAAACCAATTGCGTTTATTCTCAAAATTGGAAACTTACCATCGAATTAAAAATGAGTCGAAAAAAATATACATTTTTATATTTTTTACAATTATCCTGAAAATTATGCCACTCGTACTAAAATTTCTCATTGCCGATTGGTTTTTGCCAAAAATAATGAATAATTTTCCATTGATTTCCATTAATTTACAGCATATTACAGAAGCAATAGCAATGCAAAATTTTCCTATATAATATATCCTAATATTTCCTAATAATTGATATATAATAATATCTCAAAGACAAAGTCTCTAGCAATGCATACGTTTCACTGCATAAAATGTTTCTTATAAAGCCTGCATATGCATGATTTTGTACTTAAGTTATTTTTTCATCTTAACATATATTTACGTTATTTTAGAGAATCTAGAGAACGTGTGATTTCTAAGGATTGCATGCCATGTGATTTGTCAAAAAAATACATTCAAGTCGTGAACCAACTATAGGATACGTATAGGACGTAGGACGCATCATGTCACCATCCACTGTTCTTTGTACAGGTTATTCACAACGAAAACAAATATCTGAAGTTAGCCTATCCATGTGATTTCTATAGTAGAACTATCTTCAGGCAATGCATAGTAAATCAATGGAAATCAACGTAAAATCATTCATTACTTTTGGCAAAAAATCATTGACAATGGGAAAATTTGACTACGGGTAGGTATACTTTATCACAACCAAATGACTTAAGGCTTTCCTTACCCGTGTTAACGTCGCCAACAGTGGCTTGTTTGTAAAGTGCATAGACTTCCAAGAGTTCCTCGTCGCTTGGTCGTTTAGTTAAATCTTTCACACCTGAGGCGGCTGCTTCGAATGCCTATAACAATAACAGAGTCGATTGCAAATTTAATTAATCGTTATTAAAAATTGAGCATTGATAAAAATAAGCAACGCTGAATATATGAAGAATATATGATTATTAATGTAAAAAATGAATATTTGCGGAACAATAAACAGTGTATTAAATATGTAAATTTACCATTAAAACACAGAAGTTGAAAATAATCTAAGATGTCGATTTTGATTGAAATATTTTACAATTTGAGACCCCGAGGTAAAATTGTTTGATTCGGTAGTGTTATATGTCTGGAATAGGGCTGGCAGGTCTAGCTTGAATATAGATGTAGGTTCTGAGAGAGCGACGGCCCTTAAGAAGGCCCAGAACAAGCCTAGCTGAGCTAAACTTCTACAATTATTATTTTGCCTTTGCATGGGACAAGTCTTACAGAGTTAGACTTTAGCAATCAGATATAGAGCACTATGAAGCTATACCAGTAAAGAAATGTCCTCTTTACTAGTATGGAACTAGGACTTACACGGAACTTTGTGTTTGAACACTAGTGGACACAGTGTATATGAGAAATATACTTAAACCAGCATACAAATTTTATATGAGCTTGAAAATATCATACAGTTCGTTTCAGATAGAAAATACAAACGGCCTGACCTTCTTTACCAACATCTGCTCAGTGAATACAGCAGTATCCAAACCAAGAAACCAAGAAACCAGAATTGAAAACCGATAAAAACCGAAAAAAATTAGGAACCGAAACCATAACCTTTAACCAAAATTTCGAAATCGTTATACCCCACACCGTAATCGGTATTCGAAATAATTGAAATGAAAAACCGAAACCAAAACTGTGAACCGAAATGTAATGTTTCGAGAAAAAAATAGTAATTTAAAAAATTCTATATTCAATATATTTTTATTCAAATGTTCAGTACGATTGGTTTCTTACAGAAAATAGTAAATGGCTCTCCCCGTTTAAAAAGCAGTTAAGTCACCAAAGGCTTGATTATGAGCTTCGTCTTCGTGAAAAAAAAACGAAAAATAACAAACCATTACCAAAAACTATCTCTCGTTAAAACCGAAACCGACATATATTGAGTTTAAAAACCGAAACTGAAAACGGTAAACAAAAAATGATAAATTGGTATCTTAAAATCAAAAACTAAAACCGAAATTCAAGCTTTTACCATTCCGAGCACCGTAACCGAACCGTTATTTCTTTCGATTGCAGTCCCTGTTTTAAACACTTCTATACTTAATCCAGAAATGTCCCATACTTGCGCGATACTTAAGATGGACTATGTATGAGATTATCTCGAAGTACATACAAGAGGTCTAGAACCAGTATAAGTAGGTCCAGTTCCAAAAAAGTGAATATAACACTAGGACTTGAATAAAAACAAATTTAGAGTAAGTGATGTTATTAATGATTTAGTATAATTTATGATAAATTATTCTTAATCATTCAGTACGATAGTTCGCTCACAACATGCTAGGATTCAAAGGGCAAGGCGAACGTGTAGAGTTCATTAGCGTAAATAAATATGTAATCGATACCTGTAACCTTGAACGTTTTGGCAAATAAAACGAGTTACCGAGTACGTCAATGAATGCTTTGTAACATAACGTAACCATTTTTTGTCCGTCAGACTAGATAAAAATTGAAGGAGTTGGAGAGAGGCTGTGAATCTGATCCACCCAAGGAAAATTCTCAATGATAAAATGAATAGTTATTAAGAATATTTTTCCGGCTGCCATAATAGCATCTTAGCTAAAGTTCTATGCAGTTAAAAAATAATTTTTACATTTAAAAATATAATTATTTAATTTGCAAACAAGTATATTTGGCTACATTTAGACGTCGTTTCCGCTGATGCAGTTTACAAAGGCTGCGTTCAGCAAAAAACTGCGCCAAGACAGTATTCGATTGGTCAATTGATCGTAAATTTTGCAATGGTTGTACAATTTTACTAGTCAGATGTGTTTGTTCCCGCAGCGCTTTGTCTGCTGAACACAGTTAATGTATTTCAAGTAAGCAATATTTTTTAAGGCGAATTTTTTTGTATTTCATAGTTGAAATTCACATTGAAAGGCATAGAACACAAGGAAGCATACATCTATATGTGAAATTAACATAACATTGATCTAAGGAAATTGTTCAGTACAGTTATTATATATCACTTATTGGGTTAGGTTTGATAATATACAAAATATCATAGAAAGAAACTTCAAGGTATAATAAGCCAATAATTCATTTGGGAAAACAACTGTTATTACTGTTTTTAATAATCAAATACAACGTATTATACGACGAAATCGGAAATTTCCGGATGACCGAACACTAAGGCCCATTCACAATCGTGAAACGCTCCACTGAATGTAACTCTCGACCAATCACACAATGTGAATTCCTGTGAACGCGTTGTACCATTGGTCACAGTTCACGTTGCCACACGCGTTTGACAATGCGAATGTGAACGACAAACGCGTGTTCGAACGTGAACTGTTGATCAATGGTACAACGAGTTCACAAGAATTTACGCCCTGTGATTGGTTGCGAGGTGCATTCGAACGCGCATTTAACGAGTACGTCACTATTACACCGTATTGGCTGTCGAGTCAGACGGTGGTCCGAGCCACACTAACCAAGCGCACTTTTTGAAACAATCTGTCTATTCTAGCATATTATTTGATAACACTATAAGGGTAACTATACATTTTTGAAAATAAGGCATGAAGGATTCCAATAAAACATTCAAAATGTTCATGCGTGCTTATAAAATGTGTTCAATGTCCTCTTACGTCATAAATTTAGTCAAAAGATATTGTATAGTTACTTTTTCGTCACGAAATAATCGAAATACATGTTATTTATCATATTTACTCTGTGATTATTTAATAAAAAACTAATTCCATAAGAATTATTTAAATATTCTATGAAATTGTATTATACGAAAATAATCCTGCGTCACAATAGCGAACCCATCACAATAGACCCCTGTCCCCTAGATTTATTATAGACATTAACATTCATAACTTGCATTTTTATCAAAAATAGCGATTCTATCCATACTATATCTTATGCACCGATATATCGGGGGTTTAATGTCAGAAGGACATTTACGCCAAAAAAGTCAGTGTCACAGCAAGAGCTCCACGTACAACCTACAGAATACCATGCAGAACCTCGTAAAGACGTATTCTACGAGGTCCTTTCGTCTTTTGATCATCGATAATAACGTCGGCGCAAAAAAATAATCCCAGCAAAAAGACACATGAACGAATTTTACGAAATATTCAAACAACTCGTCATACTTCAATTCCATATCCCTTAATTTTAAGAAAGTATATTATTGCAAATCATTTCTTGCAATGTAAAATCATTCGTTAGCTTTGACAAAAAGTTATTAGCAATGGAATATTATTCTAACGGGTGCTCATCGATATATTCGTTTTTTGTTTTCACGTTGTTGGAACTGAACATTTATTATATAACATATTATAATTATAACAATTATATTTATACTCCATTATGGTTTTAATGGTTAGCCACACGATATACCGGCATTTCAAAACGCAGTGAATATAGTTAAATTACAATGTTGCTATGTCAGCTTACCTGATCGAGAGACATAACGGCACTTCTTTTTTTATAGAAACCACTACTTGTCACAGACTACAGACTGAATCAGACTAACATAGCAACTAAATTCCGTCTACCTTTATTAGCAAGACATTCAGCCACGTAAACGACGTAGGACTTTGTTCGTACCGCTGATTGGCCATGGAACCGAGTAGTGGGGCGACAGATTGAATGGTGATAAAACAAACAAAATACAAGATAAAACTGTAAGATATAAGTGTTATCTCACCTGTTCACTGATTTCTTATGTTTATCAGTGTTTATCAGAGTTTACGTTTAAAATTATATTCGTAAATTTAATTAATATTTATTATTATTATTAGATGTTTCTGCATCGTAAGAAATACATGGCGTAAACGCATCGGTTTTTTTATTCGCTTACAGATGCAGTTTAAAGTTAGTGTAGTATGGTTAGTAGTAGACCATTACAAATAGAACAAATGTATGTACATACAAGGAGACATATGGCGCGCAATAGGGATGGCGCTGATAGCATGCACATACATTTTCACACGTGTTCAGTAACAATAAGATATATTTCTCTAAGTAGTGAAAAATATTATTAACCTTATTGCTGGGAATGCTACTTCGGGGTCTGGGAGACCCCATGTCGTTGATGAACTGTAAGTTTATTAATTTTGAACATTTTTTCATATAATTATACAGGGTTATTCAGTCCGAAGCATTACTTGAAATTAGCGCGCCTATTTGATTGTTACGGTAAAAATATCTCGTAAAAAATATCTCATAGCTAATATTTTTTTGCCAAAGGTAATAAATGATTTTCCTTAGTTTCCATTGATTTTCTACAAATTGCCTTTGGTAAAAAAGATTATTGGCAATGGGAAAATGTTACTATGTGATGTTCAGGTAGTGTGGTTGGACTGAATCAACCTTTATATGAATCACAATGACAGGTTATGAGAAATATGACCACATACATAGTTTATTTGTACCCAGATAATGCATGAGCCATTTTAAAGACGCCAATCAGACGTCTTCGAAGTCCGAAGACATGGCGCGAAGACGCTTTAGCCGTATGTCCAATATGCCCAAAGTAAGCACGTAGACTACCTAGTGTTGGATTCTCAAGTATAACGACGAATCACGGTTTTAATATTTTTATTAACTTGATGATCCATGTTGAAAACTACTATGTTCCTGACACTATTCGTGATTTAACCGAGTAATATACACCTTGGCTGCTTTCTGTCTAACTGAGCTTTAAGATTTGTTGAGACTGGTTTTTAAGGAGGTTGTGAAATGTGACGAGGGAAAATGCTTTGGGTTTTGGAAATTGTACATTACAGTAATTATACGATGGGAAAGGCCTATTCCGAATTTTTATTCCAGTTAGGCATCCAGTATTTATGATGGGCTTAGAAATGTTTCGTTAGGTGAGATTAGGTCAGAACTCCAATTCCGTGATGTCCCGAAGTAGTAGTTTTTTATTTTATAAAACATTAGCTTGCTATTATGAACGCCTCTTGATTTTTCGTGTCTCCAAAGTATCTCTTTAGCAAACGTGTATACATATATATGTATTGTATATAATAAATTTACTATTTCATCATTATGATAATAAAGATTTCATTAATAATCTAGATTCGCGATAGCGTGATCGACGAGTTTGTGGCAATCTTGTCTACTTAGGCATGTCAGTTAACTGATACTATGTTAATGGATAGTTCTTAAGATATAAAACGCAATTAGGCCGTGGCTCATCCATCCGAAGATTTATCCACAGAAGAAGTGTGTAGACTGATTAACAAAGCAATATTTGACAATTGTGTATTTGTCTTTGATAAAATTGACATTAATGATGTATGAGTATAAGTATAAAAGTGTATTGTCTCAAATCAAAGTTTATAAATCAGAAAAATTTAATGGGAAAATTATTAAGAAATCGCAATCCCTTCTGACAAAAAATTGTAATGCGTTATTCGTAAATGAATAATAAATAAAAATTTATTAACTATTACATATTTTCAAGCGTCTTGTAAGACTATTTAATTGCAAACAAAAAGACTTTTATTTTGAAATTTCAAACTGTATTTAAACATGCAAACACTTGAAGCACGTTATGTACATGTTTTTATAAATGTAGCGTATAAGTTGAACTTTCTGATAAAAGTACATTGATATTGACCAAGGTGATAAGAATCTTTGGGCATTTTAGAATTTAAACGGTAAACACGCTGTTTCTGTTGTAACGTGTCCGTGTACAAACTAAAAAAATTGCAGAACTCTTATTAGCTACGACAATTACGCAAATAGAAATTAAAATGCTTTCAACTTGATCTCATATTTATCTGTCTCACCGCAAGACGCATAACTTTCAATTACTCGTCATAGATACGCACATTGCAATATTGCAACGATATTGCCAAATAGAATGATGGAAGTAAGAAGGTCGCATGGAAAATGCTTCAGTGAGCATTAAAGGCAACTCGGACATAGTTGGAATGTAAATTTAATCAAATGTGCCTAATTTATTTTGTTCAAAAAAGAAATGAACATAACCTTAATCGCGTGAAAAATGCATCTATAGTAACTATTAAAATAAATAAAATAAAACTTCGATAAAAATAATTAAATAGCTGTAATTTTTGAAAATAGCCTGAAAACAGAAACTGTACCGCTTTCTATTTTTACTGGATAAAAAAAATACTGTTTAAACCGAATACAAATAATAATTATACAACAGAGCCTTTATTCCTTATTCGTATCGTGATTTCTTAATGTTCTTGTCACAACCATGCAGATTATGCTAAATCTTTTATAAAGATCCAACCGATGCTGAAGTACACTGAACATAAACGGGGTCACCGAGCTCCATCATCAGCCGCGAGTCACTTGCGCAGGAATGTGGGAATTTCAGGTGTGTGACGCATCAGGTAGCCGAAGTTAATCGAGCATTTCCGACAACAGCCGAAGGATCTTTGTGACACTTGAAGATAAGCCAAGTCGAATATTTACGAAGATGGCCGAAGAAACTCGATGTTGAACTCACACACAGACGTCATATGTGTACAATATTTATTGCTGAATATTCGGTTAAACAAACTAAAACCATTATGCTGAGATGTACGTTCTATAAAAATAAATATAATAGATTTATGAGAAGACGTGTACCGACAATTGAAGAATTCAATAGACCGTTACGACATTTCACAAAGATTCAAATCACATTGTAGTGCCACGACGACGAATGCATATATAATTCTTAGTAGAAATTTGCAATACAAAGTGTTATAACCTGGTAGCTCTCTAGATTCGAGGAGTCCTAGTCATTGCTACACCGTAACACGATCTGGTAAGTGGAAAAGAGAAAAAAACTGTTAAAGAATTCAGTTAGGATCTGACGATGCGCGGGATTGCGAGAACCAAAGAATTTCAAGCCCGCCGGACCCGAGTGCTTTCGAAGGTTTACGGAAACAGCCGACTCTCGTACTATTCACGAGGCTGGCATGTAGTGCAGCAATCCTATACGACAATACGGCGAGTTCGCTCGCGGCAGCGAGACGCGCTGTGAAATTTCCATTGAGGAATATTTCGTGCTCGCGACTGTATTTGACGAAATAAACTCGTATTCACGGTCTTTCAAATGCACGAGGTGTTTTTAAAGTGTCATGGTGCTTAGGTCGTTTCACGTGATAATTGAAACCGTGTAAATCAAACAAGGAAATAACAGTGAACGAGTGACCGACAATAAGTGTTATAGTGTAATTTATCTTTTGGTTCCGTTATAAAATAGTTGTTCCCCATTTATTTATTTTTTCATCGGACAAATTTTCACTGAATACTCGATTACGACGCAATTACGATTTTACCGAAATTTTGAGGCTTTGTTATACTTTTTTTTTCTTGAACTACACGTGGGAAGTATTTATCATCATAAACGTTGACAAATATCACGTGATACAGGGCCGAGATATAAATTAAAATTAACTGTAGTAAAATAAAAGGGTTATTGATGGTCATAATAACTTGGAAGAAAAATTATAAACTAATCAAATTGTAAACAAAAGAGAACAAATATTGTGAAAGAAATTTGATAAGTTAAAATTTAAAAAATCGATCTCATACATCAAGAAATATAAATAACGTGACACTGCTTTATTTTATATTTATGTACTAAATAGTGTTTCAAAAATTATTTGCTTTTGAATAAAAATTAGTCTTGAAGTGACAAAATTATTACGTTCATAAACAACATTTGGAGATAGAAATCTTTTTTTGGAAATTTGATATCTGTTTTATCGGCTATTGATAAAACTAATTCAATCGTTTTGCCAACAGTATCGGTAACGTTGAGCCGTCCGTTCGTGGACGAGTGAATTTCATGAAAGAGATAACGAGTTTCCTTATCGGTTTGACGCCATATTGCACAGGAGACAAAAAACTTACAAGAAAATAAAAAAGAGAGCGGGAGATACTTTCTTCAACGAAGCGAAGTTCTGATGACGCTGACAATCTTCAGTCGTCGGCAACACGTTGTCGGATATGCAGATCGTGATGTCATTATCGAGTAAATCGTAAAGCTTCTCGGGGACAATTAAAGTTTTAAGTATAGACAAGATTAAATCTATTATGATTGCAATTCAAACTGAAAAAAATATTTTTCGTGAGAGATGAATCGATCACCAAAAGCCAATCGTAGTTTCCTTCACGGATCAAGTAGTAAAGCTGATCAATCGTCAAATAAAGTTGCCTATGCAACACTTGATAGTTTGGCGTTAAAACGTACCAGACTACCCTTATGTCTGGTGCCAATTGACGAATCGCATCCTAATAAGGGAGAGAAAGTCCAGAAAGAAGAAAAAAAGGAAAAACGCAATGTAAATAGAAAGAAATCTTCACGACAACCGAGTTTCAAAGTGAGTCCACTTTTTATATGTCAGACAGCTACTTCTTTTATACGGCTAGTTTTCTTTGGCGTTTGTTTTACTTTACTTTAGGTTAGGTTAGGTCAGGTCAGAATTGTAATACATTTATTACTTAATTTAACATAACATAACCTTCTATAACTTTTTCTAAAATGATTACGATCATGCGTCTACAGCGAGCTCAGTGTTTAGCTTACTAATTATCGGTATATTGTAAAATACAAGGTATATCGCAAAGTTCTTAGTAACAGAGATATCACGTTTTTCATGTTAATTCATTTCATATAGATTCGTTCTTTTTCTTTTCTTTTTAGAAACATTTTTGTAATACATATATTACTATAGTTTAGTAATACATATTATAAGATAATTGGAATATATATAGTAGATAAATGGAATCCACAATTAATAGGATTGGGAGAATCTTATACTTTCTATTAACATGTGTCACTGTTTAGTTAGGTTAATTTATGATCGTTGAAAGATGTCTCAGCTTTTAGAATAATGATTGCAAGCCTCGTACTTTTCAAATAATAGTTTAGACAAATTTCTTTTAATTTAAACGGTACTTCCTTGTTAATTTATTAAGCACAAACAGTTTGCATATTTTATTGCGAAACAATCACGGAAGTGGTTGCTGCGATTATCAATGAGATAATATTAGCCGTGACTTCAAGATTATAACAAAACTAGGAAGATTATTTTATAATTGTTTAAGTAGCTGGTCCTTGCATTTGAATATTTATTTGAATGAACGAAATGTAGGCTTTCTTCTATTATTTTTGTCATAATTTCACAATCATGATGGAATAATTTAATGATTCATATGCAATGTAATATATGAGATTAAATTTCATAATCATAAATTATCTTTACGATGAATACTGTATATCTAACTATATAAAAATCAAAAAATAAAAGAAAAACCGTTATTTTTCCTCTAGAACAATTTTATGAATTTTTATGAAAAACTTATATCCTTATATCATGTAAATATATTTTTTATAATTAATCTTCATTTTGCCGATAATATTGTGAAATTGTTTTCTTTTTCCTGTAGAATTGAATTAATTATCGAGAATTGACGACTGAATATATATAGTATTTGAAGTTTTTTGCTGAACTTGTGTTTCATTTTCTACGGGAAGAATTTCGTAAACAGCAAAATTTAGGCAGGAGAGACTGCGTGTCAGGTACTCCATTGATACCGATTTAATGAACTATGTAATTTATGAATTGACTATAAAACTTAAAATGTAGCGTTATTCAGAATGATAATGGTGAGAATCATCTTTCACGTTTTGTTTCTTTTAGTTATAGATTTTTATTGCTACGTTAGAAATAATTTAATAATATTTAAATAAGAGTTGGAAGAGGCAGGTAAAATTTTAGAATTTTGACTTTGGCCGGTGTGTGAAGAAAGTTAATAATTTTTGGAGATTATTTTTATACATATTATTTTACTTACTATTCTTATTTCCACTTCAACTGATATTCGATCTGAAGCTGCGATGTAATCTTTCAAATCGCTAACTATGTAGGGTTGTTTCTGATTAACCCTGTTTTTCAAATAAAGAATAGAATTGCGCGACCATTTCCGAGTTAAGCGTAATCACTCATTTTTAAATATATTTGACCATTTGAGTCCCAAGCAGCGCGATCGCGCTATTTAGATTTCATGTCGAAATATCGCAGTACGTTTGAATACCATGGATTAAGACAAGCATTATTACACTGTTCGGCATTTTTCGGCAATGTTTTCTCAATGACCCCTTGGACTTGAAACGGTTAGCGTTGGTTCTATCATCACAATATACTATTTATTCTAGAGCTTTTATTATAATGTACGTATGGAATCTTCCTTCAATAATTTGATCTTCGTGAGAATAATCATGGTTAAATGATTTATCAACAATTTAAAATTCATATATACTATAAATATTCTTATTACTATTGACGATTATAACATGTTTAAATCTTTTTATTAATAATTTTTTTCGCTTATTCGATGTTTCAGATTAGGTCTGGTGCCAGTACCCAATGGAAACATCGCACCACAAGATCGTCTGGTAAAGAGCATAATGGTTTCCTGACAGAAACATGCATTGGCACAGTGAATATTGCCAATGATGTCAATGTAAGACTACAAGTCCGTCAGGGATTCGCAAAGAATGGTTCCCGAGTACAAATCCAGCGAATACCTGAGACTGTACCAGAGCTCCTGGAGCAATTACTGGGTATAAAAAACAATCAGGATATTGCATATAAAGATTCTAATTGCTCAAAAAATATTAAAAAATGTTGCTCAAATGCTCAAGAGGATGAAGAAGTTGGATTTAAGATATTAGACAGTGCCATCAGTAATATTCCTGAGAATAAAGTGTCTAAAGTAGAGGACAATATTCAATTAAAGTCTTTGGAGAGATCACCAACAAAATATGTTCCGGATGAGGTCATAATAAAGTCTGAGAAATTAGATCAGCATTATGAAGAATTTAAAAATCCATTGGCCATACTAAACTGTGGAAATCCTATTGATTGTGATAATGAGGAACCTGAACAGAAGAATGATGAGTTGTGTAGCAGTGTTTCGCAGAAGAAAAATAATCATGAGCAAAAGTTTGAAAATTCCGACTTTAAGAATGATCAGAAACTATTTGACACCAAGAAAAGGTCTGACCTAGGGTTTGCAAAAAATGTTTTCAATTATGTTCCAACGACAAGTCGTACAAAGGGCCCTAAGAAGTTAAAAAAGAAGGCAGTTTCCACAGACACGCTGAAGACTAAATCTCACAGTCTTAAATCTCTAACAATTTCTGAGCCTAGCAATTTTGTACATATAGCTTCAGCCACTAACTCTAAGCTTCTGAATGCAGGAAAGACTTTTGCCAGTTCACAAGTGACTGGAGTGATAACGCATAAGGAAAAATGTGCCACGTTGCCACTCTTAAATGGCACAAATCCTTATTCCAGTATAGACTTTATTAACTTAAGCTCGAACGACAAGTCTCCAAATCATACAAAAGATATCAGACAACCAGAAGACAGCGACAAAACTAATTATGTGGAGATTAGAAATAAGAAACCTTTGAAAAGGACGTACGCCATTGATAAACTTCCTTCTAGCCTAGAGAAGATTCAGATTGATAAAAGAGAAGTTGATCAGATTTATGAGTGTATATCACGATTTTCCACAGGTAATACAGCCTCGGCATTATTACCTAGTTTGGATGCAACTGCTAACAGCTTACCATTAAATCTAAATCAAGAACCAAATATTAATACAGATTCAGCTTCACTGATATCAACTAACTGCAAAGGTTCAGAAGAAAAAATCTATGAGACTGTATTTCAATCTAATTCTGAATCAAGCTCTTTCCCTGCAAACCTTAGTACACCTGTAGATGTCAACTCTATTCTACACCACTATACTGAGGCTGAATCTCATTATGCAGATTTAAATCTTACTACAGTAAATTCTGCATTAGTAATAAGGGCAAACTCGAGTTTCTTATGGGGTAGTATGACAACAGGACGTAGTGGTGTATGCGTCAACGTACAAAATGTCAATTCGTCAGCATTTGATAACAAATCACCGATGACAGTATTAAAATCCGATGACTCATCATCAAAAAGCAACAGAAAATGGACGAATACTCTGAATAATGAAGATTACGATGACGTGGGTCTAACCGATAAATTCACTAATGTGAGTGATTACATAATTTCTTAGCTACTGTTCTATCTCTATATTTTTTAAATAACTCGGCGTCTTTACTTTATTTCAGGATTATGAATATGACGATGTAGGTCCACCTGGTGATGTTACAATAACAGCAGAAGAAATTAAAAATCAGGAGAGTGTAAATTCTGCTACTGTGAAAGTGAATGAGAAATTAAAAAATTATGTATCTGAAAATGACGATAACGAGGAAGTGTATGACGATGTGGTCGTGTTGAACTATGATTCTACTGGCAATTTGTCATCCTCAAGTACGCAGGCTGAGAGCAGCAGTTACATGACACCGTACCTTGTGACTCGAAAAGCCTCGTTTCGGCATAAGGATCAGGAACCAGTGTTAAGAAATGCGGAGACACAATATCTCGTTGTAAATAACGAGTACTCTAGCGTCGAAGATGAACGGGATGCTGGACTGTACGATGATATAGATCTTCTGAGTCAGGAACGTGTTAATAGTCTCTATGCTGGAAGTAGCGCAGGTTCTCAGTTGGGTTCTACCTCCAATGGTAAAGACTCGGAATGGGAAGACCTCGACGATACTCCACCAGCATTACCTTTACCCAGAAGAAATGGACCAAGGTGCGTAACTTGTAACTTGACTGCGTAAGTTGTTTGTCTTATACTAGTAAAACTTTTTAGTGAATTTATTTCAATTTTATTTTGTTAATTTAATATAGGGTTATTGGAGAGGTTCAGAACATAGCACTTAAGAAGAAACTTGGACCTAGATGGTCTCGAAATGTTCGAAAACAACGTTCGAAAACGTCCAGGAAAAGCTCGACAAAATTATTGAATCAAGTCACACAAGATTCTGTATCGGTTGGTGAGTAAAATATGCAATTTTTTTAAATTACTTCAATTATATAGAACAAGTACATGATCTTACGTATAAAATCAGTCGAAATATTCAAAGAAGAATTTAACAATTGTTAATAAAGATCTATTAAGTGGTTTGATCACAACCCTGTTAGCACACAAATCATAAGGTCGTCCTGAAGATGACTTTAAAAACGTCTTAAATAAGAAAATTTGAAGACATCTTCCAAAAGATGTCACAATTAAGACATTCATAGTTTGACTTGAGCATGACGTAGGCGACAATTTAATATAAATAATATATAAAATACGGGATTATCGTTGCTAATAAAGTTAATATATCTCTAATAGACTTGTATGAGAGTCATAACGTGCGGTATTAAGTTGATGTAAGTGATTGGCTAAAAGATTACAAATATTTTATTGCATTACCTTATAAAAATTGCATATCTCAAATGATTGAATAAATTTACATTACACTAAAATTCAAAATATTTGAAATATTTATGGAGTTTATGACATCATTGTATGGAGTAATTTGATAGTAATTCTATAATCGCATCTAAAGTTCGTTTCTCAAACCTATAGGATACTAATAAGAGTGGGTTAACGTGACGTAGCAATTACATCATGGTCCGGCTCCTAGTACTCTTTCATGATAGCGCCGGAATAAAGTTTAATAAACTGGAGCAATTATATACAATAATTTTCAACTTGCAATAAACCTAATCTAACCTAAAAAATATTTGAATGTAGTCAGTAAAACATCGGATTGAAACGCTGATAAAGATGTCTTATTTCGATTTGATTTGGCGTACGACGCTTTCCAGACGTTTCAAAGTTGAAGTTACGATATTCTTTTAAACCGTCCCAACCCAATTGAAGACGTCCAAATGTCGTCTTCAAGATGTCTTTGTGCTAACAGGGCATGATCATAATAATAATAAATATTCATAAGTTAAGCAGTCAGTAAAAGAAATGTTTAGATTTTAAACTAATTAGTGGTAAGATAAGAAAACTTTAAGCTTCGCTCGTAACGATGGAAATTTACTGTACGGAACTAAAAATGTGGAATTTTAAGATTATTCATATTTACGTATATAGTATATCTATATAGTGAAAATGGATAATTTTTGGCTTTTCTATTTCTTAATGCCGTACAGTAAAGTCTCATTCGAATTTCGCATGGCTTGAAATTAAGTTATCATCAAACACATACATAAAATTTAGATCTTAACTTGAAATGCGATCTGCGATCGAATTACCGTAAGCTGGTTGTATAGCCTTCATTTTGATCGACTGTGGAAAGAATAATCTATTATCTATCAAGGATGCATACAGATGTGGTCTAATTCAATATGTATTGGTATGTAGAATTGCGCAAGAATTAACAGTAAATGTACGAGGTAGCGTCGTTGGGGAAAGTTGTTTCACCGAGTGATTTTCCAATAGATTATTACTGACTAGCTTTGTTTTCTAATTAACCGCATCACACAGCCAGACCATTGACTTACAAATTGACGTATTTCATGGAAGGAAATATAAAATAAAACAAAGAGGGATTATAAAACAAAGGCCGTTATTGCCTGTTATCACATAACGAAGAACAGAAAATATTAGGATATTAATAATTTAACTATACAAACTGTATAAACGATTTAATGCAATACGGTCGTAAGATGGCGGAATGGACATTGATCGATCAATCAGTTATCCAAATATCGAGAAAATGGATATTCAAAATTACTAAGGAACTAATGGGTTTTTACTATTTATTGATTGTAAATGTTTGAGTGCAATAATACCATCTTTTATGGTTTTATCGACTAACCCGCTAGATGCCACTAGTATTTGAGATTTCTAAAGCCATTTTGTCACGTGATTTAAGAGAACGCTTATAAAATGTTATAGCAGAATGTCGATTATCCGAACTAATCGGAGGACATGGGTTTTCGAATAATAGAGAATATATAGTAAATCAATTGAAGTTAATGGAATTCATTAACTTTTACAAAAAACCTATTAGCAATGGGAAATTTTCCTACGACATGTGCCTATCCAATGTTTATACAGAAGAAAGCGCGAAAGGAACGGTTCACAAGCTGATCGGATACCCGGTCGTTTGGATAACCAACTTTTTGATAATTCACGTTCTCTACTTTATTCCCAGTTGATTTCTTAATATTTGTTTGTTGTACGTTTTGATTTTTTTTTAAGCATAATATTCATCTGAAAATATTTTTTTAATTTCACACGATGTTCAGGTTAAGGAAAGAGACAAATGTTTTTCGATCACTCCTACTTGTTAATGCTTATACGATACGACGAGAAAGATATTCAGTGAAAGTCTGAGAAGAAAGTGACATAAATACTAATGATGTTGCATTGTCTCAATGGTGTCATTGGTATTCGTCATGTACTACGTGCTCAAGGACGTTCCCTGTACGAGCTACTAGGATGATATTGAACGGTTACAAATCAGCAACATTGTGCTAATTGCCATTTTAAGTAGCTATAAAAATTTGGACATTTTTTAATAAAATTACTCATCAATTACAATCAATATCTACACAGTATTTAGGAAGACGCATTATCTATTAAATTTTATTGAAATACTAAATTTCCATCGTTCCTTAAAAAGAGTTTCCGTGGTTTTAGTACGTGACGTCAAGCAATCCACTTATTGTCTTTTATACATCGGTAGGAGTATACAATAATAGATTTAAATTAGGAAAGACAATTTTTGAACGCGTACATAACGGTCGGAATACGAAATATCCCACATGTTTTTACATTTAACTATATTATAATTCTATATTTGACAAAAGTGGAGGAATTTTATGGACAAAATTCCGAAACACGTGGTGTACCTAGTAGATGTTATTGTAACGCAATGATTTAATTTGGCTTCAATGTGCAATGGAAAGTTTTACATTCGCAAACTGCTTTGATTGTTATAAAAATATTGGCTGCGTATTAAGGACTGTCTGCTGGTGTCAATTTAGCTTATCATCGGGTTTTCTAACATACGGATGTATCAAAATATTAATATGATTTATCAAACTTTTACTTCAGCATGTAACCGTGGAATTCCCCATTACCATACTAATTATAGAACTAGACATTAACGCTAGAATATACCAGCGTTATTTTTGGTTTATTTAGGTATCCTATATAATAGAACACCGAAATTAGAATGGTTGATGGGAAATACATGGATATATATAATAATTCTTTTATCTCGACAAAATTAGACATAATTTCCGGAAAAAGCACCTTAATTTCTGTCGTTTAAAATAAGAAATCTGAAATCCGTTATTTTTACGGGTTCAGTTCTTTAGTGTTCAGATATGTAAATCAGCAGTCGTTGATTTCTGATAGAAAGCACGTTACTCTTTGCATTCAGACTTTTAACTCTGGTATCTCACAAAATTATTAATAATAAGTCAGTGTCATTCGTAACTGCAATATCAATTGAGATACACAACCATTTGAATGACTACTCAATGAAATGTAAAGAAAAAAAACAGATTTAATATATCGGGGAATATATTAAATATTGGACATAGTGGATATCGAATAATTTAGCAAAAGTCAGTAAGGATCAGTCGACAAAAAAGTCAAACGACGAATTATCCATTACGAAATGTCAGTGGTCACCGTATATTTTTAAATTTTGCTAATATAAATATATGTAATATACAAAGTATAAAAATATGAGTAAGATAAGTAGTAAAAAAAGTAATTCTCATTGTTTTCCTCATATTTTGAAATTCATGCATATATGAAAGCCTGTATGCATTAATGTAAAGTTAGGCGAAATGTACCATAGCCCGCAAAATACGTACTGCTCGAGACAAGGTGAAAGCGCATATTACGCGTTCTCAGTAAGTCTCGAACCTCAGTCGTGCACGCTACCATCTTGTGTTACAAATAGCCTGTTCGTATTAAGTCGTAACGCACAGGTCGCAAGACCGATTTCCGTGTGGATTATGTGTGTACGATGATGAAGACGAGGTCGAGTACGGTGTCTAGACAACGTCCAAATACCCAGGGTAAGCAGAATTGGAAACGTGGTGCTTAATGCTACAGGAACATTTAATAATGGCCACCTCGGATGCTACATGAAAACCGGTAGAGATCGTAAAGGATTGCTTGTTGACCTTCGTTCATGATTTTAAGTGGCCGTCAGCCTTGGCGCCGGATCGGTTCTCCTGATTGGTTCATCTGCCGGACAGCAGCAGTCAATAGACGGCTCACGACAGCAATCACAAGACACGGGATTGGTCCAAATTCGTCTTTTGGATCTTGATGAAGTCTTGGATTCACAGGAAATTTCCTGCTACGTATACGAAGGTTTTCGGTTATGAGATTATTTTCCAGTAGGATTTGGTTTATGCTTTTTTTTTTATTTATTAATTTGGATTTCTTTAGATGCTCGCACGCATATTGTCACTTTAATTTGAATTTTCTTGACACGTACACTATACAAGAAAATTCGAGTTTGCGCACTTGGATCACACAAAACTTGCATCGCAATGTTTTACATCTTGCAATTTTTTGTATGATTTAATTTTACCGATTGACTTCAAGTCGTGATGGCTTTTTGAGCTGAATTTGTTGATGACATTTTGTTTGCTTATTTGTTAATTACAAGATAATGTATGTCTTAACGCTTGGGAAATAACGAAAGCATCTCAATGTCTGGGAAATCTTACCAATGTGAGTTTCACTTTTCACTTTTATGTTTTACGTGCACGAATATTATTTATTATTCAAAATTATACCGCATTGAGTGCATTTTAATTGTTATTGTATTCCCAACGCACAGGGGCATTACTTGCGGAATATCAATGTTTAAAACCGGTATGCCTGTATTAACTTTCAAGGAAAGCACATATAGCTTTACCAATCCAAATTGATCAATGAAGTAAGAATTGTCTGTATACCAAATATTAACATACAATTAACTGATTATGCACTGTATTAGTATTAGCACTACATTAGTATATTTACAATCCTTAATTGGACGCCAGGCCGAACCACAATTGTTATACTTTTTGAGTAACGACCCCAGATAAGAGTTTAATATTTATTGAGACACGGCATTTAGCTATCACCGTCACGTTGCACGCTTCGTTTAATTTATGGTCTTTAAGGATGCTTGCGCGACACTGCAGTACAGATATAGGGGTGTGAAAATGGAAGTGAATAAAAGTATTAAAAAATGCAAGTGTCATTAATATACTTGAAATGGAGAAAAATTGAGATGATGGAAATGATAGCGTACTAAGCGCTCGAAATGCCGCTAAACAATTGTCTATTTTTTATTTACCTTCAAATGTCTCGGATAGACAATAGTTTAACGGCATTTGGAGCGCTTAGTACGTTATCATTTCCATTATCTCAATTAATAAACTGCAACAATACTGAATAACCACGAGTTTTGTTTAAAGTAACAAGTTTTATTTCTGAAATGGTCCAATTTGATTTACACTTTGTTATAACGAATTGCTTATAAATTTCTTAAACAATATAGGCTACGAGATTGAATAAACAAGAAAGTTTTAAATTTGGAAGTATAGCAGAAAAATATATGATATAAGAATAATTATCTTAAATAAGTTTAATATTATTAAGTGTTTGTGTTACTGACACATTGTCTTTTTTCATACTTAGTTACCCCGATGAAAGTTGCACTTTATAAATGTCCGTTAAATTTCTTTTAGTTTAACGGGGAAAAAAGTGGTAAGAGATAAATTGGATAAAGGAAGTGATAAGGAAGATGTGAAAAACAAATCTGTATTAAAGTCCTACTTCAAGGCCGAAAGGTCTTGTAAAGCATACGATTTAAATGGAACAAACCAACCATAAATCGTATGATGATTTGTTAAGGCTCCTCTGTATTTATATCAGAGACTAGAAAATAACCGTGCTTCGCATTGTTTTCAGAATTTTCAAAAATACGGATCTGCTTCTTCGAAGTTTTCTTGAGGAAGTGTAGTACCCCCAGATTTTACTTTTTTTTTTTAATCTCCGAAACGTGAAGGCCTAGGGAGCTGAAATTTAGACTGGAAGTTTTCAAATATTACATATTTCTAATAGTATATCCCTTATTCGTTTTATATTTGTTGAACTCTATACTTCTTTCTGGTTGTTAAAAGTACTACAAATGAGAAATAGACTAGTAATATTATTTATGAGATGCGTGACCTATTATTTCTGTGCACTTGCAAGGTTATTCACATATTTCACATGCTCTCAGATCAAGTTAGGTCACAGGTGATGTATAAAAGGAAGCAAATGGATCCCTAGTGACTTTCAAAACTTGTTAGTTTCTGTAAAGTTTTTGATCTCGATGCGAAGGAGTCTCAACAGCGATTGGCTGTACCATTTGTAGCATATATTAATAACTTGCCAACAAAAGATTATGCTTTGTTCAATGAATATATTAATAAGAAGATAACAACGCATCAATTTAACATTTAAAAGAAATTAGACCTAATAATTGAAGTAAGAGTAATGTAAGAATGATTTGTAGTTTTAAATATCTCTTAGTATCGCACTATAAGTTCTATTGTTTCTAATATGCTATTATTATATTTGGGTAGCGAAATCAAGTTCATTTTGACGGTCCAACTCCTTAGAAATAAAACGAATAGGAGCCGTTTCAATGTCAAACTGATATTATGGCATACACATTTTGACATAAGACTAATTGACAAATGTTTAAATTTTTTAGATGCCACTTCAGACGACAGCAATTACGAGACACTGTATTCCTCCCAGGTGGATGAGTTCAGCACCGATTCCGAGTCAGAATTCTTCGACAAAGAGCAAAACTTGACATCAACAGGAATCTTGTACGAGAAACGTAACTATTGCAACAACAACAATGACAACAAACTTGATGTAAAAAAGAATTCTGATGTAAAAGTGGATGAAGCGCCTGTGCGACCTACTCCACCTACTCCTCGTGAACCTAGTATCACTCAGACATTGGGTAGGCGGATGAAGATCCTAAGGCGTACTTGGAGCATCACTAAGGGCAGCCTAGGCAGGATGCGAAAAAGAACTGAACCAGAAACAAGTTTCGATGAGACTCCAGTTAAGCAACAAAATATAAATGATGTTCGCAAATACTTCAGCTTCAAGAAACATTTTCGCAAGTCTATAACCGGATTGTCCACGTTCTACCTGGAGAATAGCACAGATTCCAGTTATCCAAGAGAGGAAGCTCCGACTAAGGAAGAAATTTACGCTAACACTAACTTATATACGCGAGCTGGACTTTGGAAGGATGATAATCGATCTGTAGAAGATGACGTCAGTACACAGGGTAGGACTATTTTTGTATTAACCTCAAACGTATATTTTTTTTGGAACGTCCTTGGTTCATTTTCTATTTGAGTCTTCTTGCGTTTGAAGATGTTAGGTCTTATTGAGCATTTCCTTATACGTTATTTCAATATTGTAATTAAAGCTTTGTTTATTTATTAACGTCCTTGGTTCATTTTCTATTTGAGTCTTCTTGCGTTTGAAGATGTTAGGTCTTGTTTAGCATTTCCTTATACGTTATTTCAATATTGTAATTAAAGCTTTGTTTATTAATTTTCAGATCATTACAGTGTCCTTGCCGAAGAACCTCTTTATCAGTTCTATGCTGCTGCAGTCGCAAGAGTAGCATTCGAGTCTGACTCCGATGGATATGAAGAGGTAATTTAACGGAATTTAATATACGTTAATTATTTGTATTATTCGATAATCATATTAATAATTAGTTATAATTAATGATTTTGTTTTAGGTAAATGACGTAACTCCGTCATCAGCAACCACAGACCTTGGTAAACCTGGACACAGAACATTATGGTGCCAAACTCCTCAAGTGATACACAGTGGCCTTTTACGTAAGTTATTTTCCATTTTTGTTACGCAATGAACTTCGGTATACGATCAAAGAATAAAATTCTATATCAATTACACTTTAAATTGCTTTGCGGTCAATTATTTAACAAATATTATTGCTGTTGATAAAATCAAATTAACCATGAAAAAAGTCTTTTAGTTTCGTCAACCTGTGGTCGATTAACTGTAGACCCTTATAGTGCAGTTGTTCTTGAAATTAACTTTATTTAATTTTCAGAGAGATTAACAATGGAAGAACGTAAAATCCAGGAAGCCAAGTTTGAGATTTTAACGTCAGAAGCTTCTTACCTAAATTCTTTACGTGTCCTTGAAAATGAATTCGCATCAAATTACGAACTGAATAATGAAATCTTAACGACCTTGGAAAGAAAGAAATTATTTGGTGGAGTCTCAGTTGTTCGTATGGCCTCGGAGAAATTATTGACTGACCTCGAGAACATTTGGCGTGACGATCCACTGCTTGGAGACTTACCTGATGCCCTCCTTAAGCACGCTGAGAAATGTTCTACTATCTATGTTGAATATTGCTCGAATCAAGTCACCATAGATACTATACTAAAGGAGTTGAGGTAATTTTTTACACGATTGTGTGCAGTGTGGTGTCCTTAATTTGAGGCATAATAGTTTTAGTATAATAATATTGATAAATTAGATTCTATTTGCATTGTTATGTTGGTCTACTTCAGGACTAGAAAAGGATCAAAGTTTGTCGAAGTCATTTCTAGTATTGAAGCACATCCTGCGTGTCAGAGTCTGTCGCTCCATTCATTTTTGATGTTACCAATGCAACGAATTACAAGGTAAGAATTATGTAACGCATATGATTATATTTTACCTTGGTGTATTATTTATTGTTTTATGCATATAATTACGGTTCGTCACTACTAAGGATTACGTCACTATCACGAGTCAGTGATTGGTTTATTACTTTTTATTGGGTCTTAAAAGTTCAGATGGAATATTCTACGTTTCTGGAAACAGTTTATCAATATAATTAATAACGAATCTTGAATAAAATTCAATGTTTCAATCCATTGTTATAAGATCCGTTCCGGTACACCTCCTTACTTAACTCATTCATGCAGTAACAAAGGAAAAAAAATGAATGTGAAAGACATTGAAATTTCAAGTATACCTATATTTGTCTTTCATTAAGGTGAAATATGACCTTCTGTAATATTGGTTTACTCGTAGCAAGGAATTGTACATTTAAATACTTTAAACAATTAATTAAAAGGGAATGGAAGAGACTATTTCTATGGATGATTTGACATAACGGACGAGGCTGGAGGCAAAAGGAAACTGTGCTTCTAAATATCTCGACAAAAAGTATTATCAATTAATTTATTACACGAAATTGAAGCCTTACGACAAAATGACTTACCCTGTGGAGTCAAATTTTTGAATTATTTTTTTAAATATATAAATTGTAACCGAGTTTTGCAAGTGACAGACTACGGGTTTGTCATTGCGACCCGACAATACCTTTGTTCTTCCCTATTCAAAACTTATTTGATTTTTGCACAGAATCACGCATGAAAATTAAAAAAAGGGACACAGGAAAAACTTTATATCTATCAACTTTACACCATATCGCTGAGAATTCCTCTCGTATAGCCAATTACGAGATTTTTGGGTGGAAAGTCTCCTCGCTTCCAGCCTCGTCCGTGTGACAATTCACTTATACAAATAGTCTGTTCCATTCTCCCGTAACATTTGTATAATAAAAAAAAACTTAAGAAATATTAACTTCTTGTCTATAAATGCAATGTGATCCACTCGTAGAGTAGAGATTTTTAATGGGAAACTATATTTATTTTTTGAAAACTTGAAAATTGAAACTTATAGTTATTATGATACGCAATGACGTAGGTGAGAATTGCTTTGCATCATTTTTGAATCTTCCAGTCTTTGAGTAAACAAAAAAGCTGAGTGAATATAACGCTGACGATGAAGAATATTCTTCTTTCACATTTCAAAGCATCCTATTCTCTCGAGTATTGAAGTATTTACTTTCTCGATTGAATGTTTAATTTCAAAGTACGTTTCAGGCTACCATTGTTAGCAGATGCAGTTCTATCGAAATTACCAACCGAGCACACAGAGAGATCCGTATGGGAAAGCGTGTTAGCAAGGCTTACTCAGGTTGTTGCAGATTGTAATGAGGGTGCGAGAGTTGCAGGGCAACGTGTGGAGATGGATGCGCTTGCAAGGTACAATTACAAGATCAATAAATAAAAAAAATTATGGACGTTTAATCCCATATGTATAACTGCTTCGATTTATTGTAGAAAATTGGAATATTCGGCCAAAATTACACCCGTATCATTACGTGACAAGTACCTAGTACGTAGTGGATCTGTAGTTCAACTTTCAGGGAGAACAGATGCAGAGTACAGATTGACATTTGGCAAGAAATTCCATAAGACACCGCTTTACATATTCCTATTGACGGATTACCTTTTAATCTCAAAATCTAAGATAAGGTAAGCTGTGTCACTTTAGTATTATCAGGTATTCTTGTTCAACATAGATCATTCATTTAAGTAAAACTGATTTGAGTAACTTGACCATGATGCGTTTTGCAGTGCCCACGACGAGACGTACACAGTAATTGACACTTGCAAGCGGAACTTAGTAGCCCTGGAAACAGCGTCGGAAGATTCGCTATTCGCAGGTCGTAACGCCATGATTCTAACATTACTGGAAAATTATCAGGGTCGTGAGGTAGAGTATGTGCTGACATGCGATAGCGACACCGAACGACAGAGATGGCTTGATGCTGTGTCGTCACCTAAATCTGATCTTATCGGCGAGAGACTCTATGAGAGCTGGGATTGTCCTCAAGTGATGGCGCTCTATTCATATTCACCTAGACAACCGGATGAGCTTGCTTTGCAACCAGGTATGAATTTATTCATAAAATTCCTTAAACATCTGGAACCAGTTAAGCATAATGCTTAATGGTATTACGATACGTGTTCAATGGATTTATAATCGTCAGTGGCACCTACCTACTATGTTGCAGGGGACGTTATCAATGTCTTGAGAAAGATGATAGATGGCTGGCACCATGGTGAAAAACTCTTAGATGGCGAGCAAGGATGGTTTCCGGGCAATTATACGAAGGAAGTTGCCTCGGAACATGTTCGGGCACGAAATTTGCGCCAGAGACATCGGATACTGGCACTCAGTGGTAATATTCTTCAGCGACGAGCTAAGCGAGTATAGTAAATATTTAATGAAAAAGTTATCTAGCTTCACGACATTCCAAAACCATTTTTGTTTTTTAATAACAGAGGTCAGAAGTGCTATATGTGAAATATTTTGACAATCCGTTTTTCTATTTGAGAATAGTTCATCGGGATACAAGTATGGCTAACAATAAGTGCGATATTTGATAAGAAAGTTAGTCAAATTCTATACGGCGGTACAACTGAAGTACACAGCGTGACGTGAAAGCAAATAAGGCATTGTGATACTCGTCTATTTTTAGCACTCTCGCACTATTCTAGCTATTTATTTTTATTAATTTTGCGTAATTTTTGTATGCTCACAGTCTTCGTATGACGAATTAAATGGAGGGGAGGGGCGTCCGTTTTAAAAATAACATTGGAACTGTATCAAGTATTTTCTGACCAATCAAATCGTCATGGACTAACATTACTTTTGTTTCATTTAAACATTTTTTTTACATTTAAACGGACAGGTTTCTCTTTTTTGTCAGAGTAAGAATGCGATTGTACGCGAGTTTTGACGAAATAAATAATAGTCGAAAGTAAGTCTTTTTTTCGTTTTTGTGTAACATTTGAATTAAGTGCAAATGAAACAACAGTTTAATACGTTAAAATATTTGCGATATATATTTCCTTTACTAAAATCGTTGAAATAAAGACTAAAGTAATTCTCCTCCGCGTTTGATCAATTTCATTGACTACGGTGTGTTTTGTATTACAAGCGGTTGGACACGGATGACAATAATATTTGTATTTTCAACAGCCGTTTCTCGATATCACATTTGCTTTTTGTAGGCATTAATGCATAAAGCATTTCGGAGTATCTTATACTGTCATCATCGTACAAAAACAAATGCATAGTTCGGGTTCAAAAACGTGTTTGTATTAATAGTTTCGAATGTTTTAAATCAATCAAATGGAAATTTTTTTGGAAAAGTTATTGATTTTATTATGAAATTTATAAATATTTATCAACTCCAAACTTTCGAGGAAAATGACGGAACACTCGATAGCACTTCCTTACCGTCGACTTATCGAATTGTTTGAACAATTGTACAACAAACATAAACTGGTTGTTATTTTTAGTCAAAATGATACAAATTAAGAAACTTGATAGTTGCGGAATCGTATCAGTTTTATTAACTGTAATAAATATATAAACTTATTCGGGACTCATTGATTATAGATTGGGCAACAGTGGGCCTTTAATTATTTATTATAAAAAAACATTATATTATCTATGCACATGATAATACTCTCCTTCACTTGATTGATTCTCGCACGAATTCTGAATTTAATATTGTTATCGTAATATAAAGAATTACATGCTGTAAATGTGTAAGCTTGAACAGTATTATATGTTCATATAAATGTAGATTTTATACAATTAAAAAAAAAAAAAGTTCTCTAAATGCACGGATTCCGCGATTACATTCCGCAAATGATTATTAAAAATATGAATAATTACTTGAACAAATAATACTTTTGATGCATATTCTATATTTTTCCTATATTGTTTTTAAATGTTTTAAACAATTATTTCTGGGTCAATGTCAACACTCGGAATAATAAATATATGTCAGTTTATTCGTATTACATCATATAAGTACATTGTATAGATAATTTGACGTAAATTCGTATATTCTGTACAAAAAATGATTCTTCCTTCAATTAGAACATACTATACATCCTTATACCCATATAGCTAGTCATATAATTTATCATTACTGTGTTTTATTACTGTTCTGCATAAACATGTGGATAATGAATAACTATTTATTCTTGCATACAGTTGTTTAATGCTGTTTAATGCGCGTTTGTTTTGTTATTATAATTATTTTGGCGGGACGCACCTTTTATGCGAATAATATAAAATTTGTCATTCAATGAAGACCATTTATTATTTTTAGTGAATAAAACAATTATCGGTAATCTACGGCTATCGTGAAAGACAATGTAATGACAGTACAATTTTTAACACATTCAGTGTCAGCTGTCACTATATTGTATTCATAATTTTTAATTCGCAATTATTTACCCCACATTTGGAATCAGCGATCTTAAAAACGCTTAGATATGAAGTATCGTTTAACTCGCAGTGATAGAAAGTATTTTTTTTAGAAAGAACACGTTTGTGACTCTCAGAGGGTTAAATAATATTTAAAGAAAAAGGTAACGATTTCTTTTGCAACCAAGCATTGATACGTACTAATAATAGTTAGTGCATTATTTTCTGAGCACAAAGTACCGGAAGCATTTATTGAAATTGAATTGAATTTATGCACGTTTCTTTAATTCAAAAAATATTTAACGCCTTTTTTATTATTGGCATGGGCCGCTTATTGAATAAAAAATGTAATGACCTGTGTAGCTATATAAAGTATCATCCTATAATACTGTCGATAGTATGGTTCTGATGGAATGTAATAATGGATACGTATTATTAGTATAAAAAGAACTCATAAAAATAGTATAATAAACTATACTGTGACAATATTTATGATGTGTCATGCTATTAATTCCTATGATATAGCTCAATGTTTTATGAAAAATACTTTAGTATAGTTTTATTTGAAAAATCGACAAATGGAGTTTCACGATTAGGAATCCTTAACAATTTCTTCAGATTTAAAAATGCGACATTGACGATTATGATAATTTGAAAAAATGAATTGACCGGTATTTGTTTTAATATTACAAAAAATTAATTGCTGTGTAATACAATACTTTTCTAAATTCATTTCTATAATAACCTATTTAGTGTCTAGGAATGATTCCTTGCTAATAAAAATATTGATGAATCAATCAACATGGATAAGCCTTTTCCTTCACCATTGGCAATGAAATTTTATATAGTCTTATTGATTCTTCTACTGTCTTAAATGCCAACTCTGGAGTACGCAGAAGGTCTTACTTCGAATAGTCTACGTACAAAATAAACCTGTAAAACAGTAGTGGCAGCAATGACAATGATCTGGGCAATGGACCACTTTTGCACATAGGAATTATTATCAAGAAGTAAATTTAAATCTCGAGCCTCCCGACTGCGACTTAGATGCTGTGTTTGCAGAATCTCATTGATATTCTTCTCAACGCCAACAATTGTATGCTGTAAATAACAAATTATTATAGTTCACATTATTTCATACTCTTGTGGAATTCTCTGTAGGTTTCAATATATGTAATTAAGGATTTCTCAGAAGTACTGCATCGAGTAAAGTTAATCAGAATATTGTATTTCTACTATAGAACCATTTTCAGTTGATGCAATATTCTAATGAACCCTTAATATATGTTACTCACTGTAAAGTTCTGAACCGACAGATTCATTTCTTCTAATTCTTGTGTGACTTTATCCCACTGGTCATACCTACATAAACATATATAATATATTACAATTAATAAGAACAGCTTGTAAAAAAGATTGTGACCTAAGCTTTAGAAAGAACTATGTGCACTACAATTTTATGTAAAGCAAGTTTATTCAAAGAGTTGATCAGTGGTTTGTGCTATATAGCATTTTTAAATAAAGTATGTGTACTTATCAAAAAATGAATTACATATATTTTGTCTAGATGCAAATAATGCATCCAAAACTTATTGGAAAATTAATAGACAAACTAACCTAGGCTTCAGCACTATTATATTCCTAATAAAACTTTTAAATAATTCTCTTGTATCTAATTTCTTTTAGTGAGAAGAAATTTCATCTTTAAAAAGGCTATGCATACTTCCTAAACAACTGAATAAATGCATAAAAATATTCAGCTGTGATATCCCTTTGAAATATGGTGGCATACAAGAGTATCATCTGGCAATTCTAAAAAGAAATAGTTAATCTACATCCGATTCAGGTGGCAATTGGTAGCCGCAGGTTTTAAGATTCACTGATTTCGGATTTGAAGACAAAATCTTGAAGTTCAAAATGGCAGATCCAATATCACGAACCAAAATGCAAAAAGGAGTTTCTTTCACGGTGAAACTCTGTACTCGATGGTCTTTTGGGTTGCTGATGACGAATCTGCGATTGAAATTCAAAAATTCCACATGACGGATCCTAATTCAAAAAGTAGTTTCAATTTGTTTTGAGTATCTCTGAATACCGAGTTTCATCTACAAGAATCTCCTTTTTTTATTTTGGTCGGATATATTGGATTCGCCATGTTGAATTCTTGATTTTTGAGTTCGAAATCGTAATCAGCGACCCAAAAAACGTTCAAGTACCGAGTTTTATTCACACCAAGCTGTTTTTTGCATTTTGGTTCACCATTTTGCATTTCTGGGTTTTTAAAACAGATTCGTAATTAGTGCCCCAACAACCCTTCAAAGGAATATGAACCGTTCCAATAATTAGGTCGATTAACCCTGACTCGCCATATCTGGGCTGGTGGACAGGGAGAAACACCTAATTTTCACTAGTTCTTCATGATGCGGCTTTTTGTAAATGTTATAACTTTTTAGCAAATTGTTTTTGCTATTAGACTATAAGTTTAGTCTTGTTGGTCAAACTCCGGTGTTTTGTTTTCACTATCAATACTTGATAGACTTTAAATATATGTTTTTTATATTTACCATATTTTGAAATAATTATTTTTATTGTCTTTTGAGATACATTTAAAATATATTCTGATTATATTTTTTATATGTATACCCAAAACTGCCAAAAGTTATATATTAAAAATAAATTTTATATATTATAAAAATATACATAGTTGAAATACATATATTTCACATGTATAACTATATGTTTAGAATACTTTTTTTATATTTTAAATATATAATCATTTCCATGAGATTATAAATGAACCTAAAAATGTCCAGTCGGTCTGAGACATCATATGTGACAGTGTAAGGGTCAAAAAGCAGGAGTGACTAGTTCGGTTAACAGAAAACAGTATTACAAAATTCCTAGTTGCATACCTGATCACAGTGAGATACAGATTGACCAATTTTGCAGCAAATCTGGAGAATTGATTGTCGATGCAGATACTATAGTATCCACCAAGCATGGATAGGTCTTGATAATCAGCACTAGCACGCCATTGATAAGGATGAACAATTTCACCAGCTGGATTTCTTACAGCAAAACCAGCCTTCAAATCACCACCACGAAGCACCTGTTAATTTTTAAAGAAAGTATTAGTATTAATTTCACATAAATCCAATGCCCTTTCAAAATATTCAGTGTCATAAATCGTTCCAATGTTAAGTTAGATCTGAAATGATCTTATCAAATCTGATTTCATCTGATTTGATCTAATAAGATCAGGTCCGATCTAACACAACATTGGAATGATTTCAAGTAATATGCGAGCAGATCTGATTATATTTAACAAAATCTAAAATCAGATTTGAACGATTCAATTTTCCCAAAATGGAGATCCGATCGGATCTAATTCAATCTTAATTAGAACAAATCAGATCTAATGATTTTCTCCCTTGGTCAGAATAGAATTTACGTTGACTTTTACAAATTCAACCCTACATCTTTTCATATTACTAGATTCTGGATTTTAACGCCGTTTATGTTAAGTTTACACTGTACCATCATTTCTATTTTACATATAGAGTAACTTAGAGCAAAAAGATCGTATGCTTGCTGAGAGTCCATTGTTTTATACGCTACAGACATTCTAGGCTTTGTCAGAGCATCGGGAATAAGGAGAAGAAGAAGAAGGGGTCTGTCAGATCCGAATAATATGGTACATGTAATAAATGTTAAAATTTTCCAACCAGATATACGGAGGGTTAAATCAATTTACATTGTGCCAGTAAAATCTTTGAGAATCATCCACTATTTAAAAGTCAAGGTCGATCATTTTATGTAAAAACAAGTGTAACGTGTTTAGCTTTTAATTTTAGGATACCACTACAGGATCTCAATAGGCTCGAGTTTTTTTTTTAATTGATTATAATTCAGAAAAGTTGTCAGATATCAGTTTGATAGGAATCTGAACTGATACAGCTATATGCCGCATTACCTCAAATTAAAAATACCTATTGTCATTCCCAGTTGAATAATGAATTATGTCTTAAAGGTGCTACGATATTACCTATCGTTAAGGAACGCGAAAATCGCGAATTAAGGGTGCTGCTTGGTCTAGAAATATTAAGAAATCATTTTTTTTATTTTTTCATTAATTTTCATATTCAAGTGTGCATTTATTTGCGAAATTCTAAAAATTTACGACGGTATTCAGGTTTGAAAAAGCAAGGCAGAGCACGCGTAGAAATAAATTTGTTCGGTGAGCGCAGCTGCCTGTCCGTCGTCGCACTTTTCCCGTCCAGCTTGTGCACAATTGTATGTACAGATATTTCGAACTGTCGTAACAACGAACAACCCGTATTGGGCCAGGAGCAATTAACCGCCTTCCCCGCCAGGTAGGAATCACTTTGCACATTTTGTCGGGACGACACTTTGACAATTTTCACACGAATATTTTTAAACAAATGCCGGTGACACCACGTTAATGTTGCGCAGAAAGCTATCGCACAAGCGCAATATCTGTATCGCTTGTATTCTGAAAGGCAACAATTAATTATACGCTGCAATACGATTGTATTAGCAAATTTTGTGTTTAAAATTTGTTTAATGTTAAAAGAAACTATGTCCTTTGAGAATGGCAAACGAAGGAGAGGATACGTTTCTACAAGATGAATACCTCGACAATTTATCCAATGTTCCAATTGAATTTGATAATTCTGAGTAAATAAAAAAACTCTGTATGTTTCGATGGAAAAGAAAGTGATGCAGAATCTTCGGATGACTCCGAAATACGTGAGCAAGGAATTCAACGAACACTACCGTTACCAAGTGACACAGAAGAATCGGATTAATCCTTAAGCTCAAAGCCTGGGTCATTTTTATCGGAGCCGATTTGAACTTTTGGAATAAGTTGAAAACCAGTCGGCACTTCGTGGTCGTCCCCCATTCTAAAAAAAAAGTTTGTGAAGAAGGGAAACTCTAGACCAACGATCGTTCCCCTACGTCATTTCATACCCGGATGCCGAGTGGTTTAAATCATCCGCGGACAAAATGCACCCAGATTTTTTGGTTATGTATACATTTGGCGGCCGGCTTCAAATTTTATAATTTTTCACGAACGTGTTAATGATTATGCAAAAATGAAACAATTTGCACTTACACAAATTTTTTCTATATTCCTTATCTTAAAGTCCTGTTATAGTACTGTTGAAGAGAGTCCAGTCTATCGGAAGAATGCTATTATTCGAAGACTAAGTAAATTTTCGTGGGTCGAAGGCTCGCTTATGCCATTACGGTTATTATATCATGGAACTTCGTATTCTTGAAATATTTAATGATAAACGCTCCATTTTTTTATGCATTTGTTCCCAAATAATGATTTATATTCGGACAATATTAATAAAAGGCGCAGTATATCGATACCGTAAAATTCCGATTTTTCATAGTAGAGACTAAGTATCCGGTTTTAATTTTCCGATATGGCGCATTGTTTCCTTCATCTTTTAGCTTTAATTACCTGTTTGATTTTTTACTTTTCGACGTTTTGTTCAAAAGTTATGATTATTCTTCGAAAAGTCCTTGTTTGCAAAATATTGCAGGGTCTAAATTAAAATGGGACACTGTATATTTATGATAAAAACATATTGCAAGTAATTATTTGTTTTTTTTGTTTTACAGCGTTTAGTAATAGGTTCAAAGAATAATATATGAATTTTTACAGATTTCTTCTACGACGTTAAGTTAATGAAAAATGAGCCGGACAAAAATAACCCACGTTTGGTGTTTGAAGGTAGTAAAAAAAAAGGTTTTGGAATTAAAGGTTAAGATCACGATATAGAGCGGTCAGATTTTTATTTACCGCAGAACAATAATGAATTCGAAGGATCTCCGGGTCCTAACGTATTCCTTAGAGATGTATAAAAGGTAAAAGATTTCGCATATTTATTTATTGGAAACGAGTTTGTTTGAATTTATTAGCATTAAAACAAATAGAAATTACAAACAAAATTCCAATATCAACAAGCAATATTTAAAAAGATTAAATTTGCCGACGTTACTGTAGGCGACTTAAAAAGTGGTTTGCGCTATTGATTCTTATGGGATTAATAAAAAAAACCGAGGGTGGACGATCGATTGGTCGACAAATCTGGTGCTGGAAACCTCAATGTTTCGCAAAATTATGAGTAGTAATAGGTTTAAACAAATATTTTATATTTTTCTGATAACAGTATAGTATGCCTGATAATGCTGACCGAATTTTCAAGGTGCAACCTATATTATTATTATCTTTCACAAAAGTTTCGAGAAAACTTTAATCCTCGGCAAAACCTTTCCATCAACGAAGGAGTGATGCCATGGTGTAGACGACTTAATTTCAAAGTTTAAAATCCTTTGAAAATAATTAAATATGGATTCCTCGTCCGAATTCTATGCGATTACATTACGGTATATAATATTTCGTACTTTGAAATATACTCAGTTGTTGGACAGACCATAGAAACTACATAAAGAGCACGAACTCTATGTATACATACAGCTTCCCAAAATAAAAGGACACTAGTCTTCTGTATGCACTGAAAAAGTGGAGGGGTATAAGGCGGGAGTTTAAATTGAAAATCATACTTTGATGCACTTCTAAAATTATAAAATAAATAATTTAGCCTACTTTAACTTAAATAAACAAATGAAATTAAAGTAATAAAAAAATTTAATTGAATATAAAACTCAATTTTTTAAATGAAATTATTATTTATTAAGAAAATAAAAATTAAAAAATACTTTCAATAAAAATTATTATCTTTAAGAATCATCGAGGTTTTTAAACAAAGTTTATCAATTGCTGAATTAGACGTAAAATAAAAATTTTATTAATTAATACTTAACATTACATTTTAGATATTCTTTCAAGTATTTCATATTAATTGTTCAAATAAGAGTGTATAAATTTAACATATTTAATGCTAGATAACGATTTATATCAGTTTAGCGTTTTTTTTTCAAAGTCTTCATTTTCTCTCTTCGTAACGGATTTTTTTTATTAAAGGTTCTATTTGAAAAATGAAGTCGCATTGTTATATAAAAATCAACGATTTCTCTTATCCTTTCATGTTGATGTACCGAGCACCCAATGAAATGTAATTGTAGAAGTATTTTCTCAATCCTGTTCAATGTTTTGTATATCATTCCGTGACTAAATTCCACTGTGCCAACAACGTCTAAGAAAGCTGCTTCTAATTGCATTGTGAGCGAACAAGTTAACTATAATAAAAATATTCTCCACTCGTTATTTACCACTTATTTACGGAAGTTACGCTGTTTACGTAGCCACCGAAATTCACTTAATGTACCGCGTCAAAAAATTACCAAAATTCCTGATTCGGGACGTCGGACGTCTTTATACGGCCCTGAAAAACAGAAAGGTCGTCCACTATATCTGCCATCTCTCTCGACTCGCGCTTTTACTCCAGTGGGCGGGTTCCATGTTGAGTGTATAGATCAGTGGTTAGAAGCGTGATTATTTGCCTGCTTACTTCAAATGTATTTATTGTGCTATATTCACATCAATTTTCCCATTTCAGTTCGTGCTCCTTATGTAGTCTCCATGGGACAGACCTTAAAAGATAGGGTACTGGAACTGCTGACATATTTTTTTTTCGAATTATTATTATAATTGTGTGTAACTCGTGGAGAATTTATTTAGAAAGAAAATCCATCCGGAGGATTTCCGGTTAAATTAAAAAATTCGAAACTAAATGTTTTGACATTCCATTTCAAGCAAGATTGCATTGTAAGATGAAATACTTGCACAATTATGGGAAGCAGCAAAAAACAAAATAATACGAATGATTTTTATGATTCATAATGCCGACTTAATTGATAATTAAAAATGATGTGGAAAACCAATCGCAAAATTCAAAAACTTAAATGTGTATCGGATTACAATAAATATATGAAAGGAGTGAATCAAGCTGATCGATATTGCCGGAAAATTATAAAATAATTTATAAAAGTGGCATTATATAATACATCTCTAATTGTGCTTTATATTAACTCGTTCGAAGTATATCAACACTTTAATGCAAGATCCAAGAGTCTACGCTTTCGTGATATTTTATTGAATATACAGGGTGTCCCAAGTTAATTAACATAGACAGATATCTCTGAAGTAAATAGAGATGGATAAATTTTTTTCATACTAATGTTTTCAGTTTCGAAGGAGAAAAACGATGCTGATATTCACTGATTGATCGATCAAGCCATTTTAGAGGATTTCAACTGGCTAATTCTTTTTAAATGATAACCAATTTTGTGCTTTACTCAAGATTTCGGTGGCATCGAAAATCTATGGTTTAAGAATATAGCTATTTGTTTATACTGCGAGGCAATAAAGAATTTCTTTGGAAACAATTCCTGAGGAAAAATAATTCTAATCGAGATATCTAATCCGGTGAAATTCCAGAGAATCGTTTAATGAATAAAATAAGCTACAGTACATTGAAATCGGACAAGTGATGTAGTTTTTTCTTCAGAAAAATGGTACAAAGTATGACCTCTAACAATAACCAACTACGCTTTTCTTGCTTCGCTGTTAATAATTTTACAACTATTATTTATTTTTATGTTAAAGGCTTTGCCTCTTCTCAAATATTGCTTTCTGCACGTCAATTTCATACTTTACATTTGTTTAAAACTCTTTTCCATTTCCACTCCCACGTAATGGGACTGTGCCACTCGTACTACCTTAAGATTTATTGAGATTAGTAAAACATGACGATTTATGAAAAACGTCGAATTATTTCTCGAAAAACGACAGACCAAAAGATCTGCACGAGTGTTACCAGTGCTAAACAAAAGAACCCTTATAACACTTGTGGAAAGCATAGTGTTAATAACAATACATCGCTCGCGTCACCTTGCCTACCACCTGGGGGTACAGAAACGGCGAAAAATCCTCTTTCGGGCAGTGTTACCAGATGGTGGGATACTTCTTGCGCATGCGCAGTAAACGAGCCCAGATCACTCAACCAACATACATATTAGTATACACATATCGTATTCGCTTTTTTAATTCCATGTTTCAGCATTCTATACATGTTGTCACTAATATGCAATTGCATGATCAGATCTATTTTCTAACATCCAGCATGCCTTAGGCTGGGCTCCTTCTAACACTATTGTATTACGTAATAGGACGACGTATTACTGTTCGTCCTTTATTAACAAAACTCACGTTGATTGTTCTGTCATTGACTGTTCCATCAAAGTCATTTCTTATATTCATTCGCCGAGACTTACGGCTCGAATCTGCAGCCTCGTATGCGCGATCTGGAGAACCGCATCGAGCCAAAAAGGGTTACACTCAGAATAGGTTTTGCTAATTGACGAGATTTATAATGCCGTCGCATGGGAATTAGCTCCGAAATAAACATACTGCGGAGCGGAAATTGTCACTGTAGCAGCCCATTTGGCTGCAGGCTTCTTCAGGACTATAGAACAATGTTCTATATGCTGCACATCATGGCTGGACGAATTGATCATGTTATATGAAGATGTATGTGCAGAAGAAAGTCGAAGGAAGCGCGCTTGAAGATGGTGAAGCGCGCGCGACTTTCTCGTCCAAAGAAACCAGATCGATTTGGAGAATGAAGAAAACTTCACAATTACAGTATTACAAGAGGGAGAGAAAGGTTGTTGATCCAGCTCAGGGGTCGCTAATTGAATGTGAATACTGAATTTCTTTCTTTGTGCACAAAAATGCTTGTTCAATCTTTAAATACGTTTTTTTTTTGGGAGACTCCTTTGGAGCTTGCGTTGTTGATTTTATGCAATTCATGCTGTTAAGTATTAATTTATAAATGACAAAAAGCATTAGTTTATGTTCTAGTTCAATCTGACAACGAGTTATCTTATACAACGCAATCGAGAGATTGGATTTTCATCTGTCTGCACTGACTTGCGAATATTATTAAAAATTGTTGATCATATTTTAAAAAATAGGATTTTTATATTAAAATGTTAAAAAACGAATACTGAAAAAATTGAAACATTTTCATTTTATTGTTTACTTGGAAACAGCTCCGAAATAATGATCAACTTTTCGCCCGATAGACCCAGCCGGGCCCTTAAGGTACCTTTCCACGTTGAACGGATTAGTGGTACCAGACGGATAACTCAAAAAAACCAGATCTCTCACTGGACAAAATCGGTTATCACGAAAACGTTATCTGGATTCTAAATAATGGAATGATCTGGTTCACCAAGTTATCCGTCTTATATGACCAGTCCGTTTGACGTGGAAAGGTACCTTCACTCTTATTTCATAGAAAGTTTTACTCGACGACGCCAACCATAACATTTCTCACGTATTGACGATTCTTCGTATTAAAGTTTTAAAAAGAATAACAGAAAACATGAAAGAATAATTTCCACCATAAGTCCTCCGATGAACCAGAAGATGCTGAGTTATCGATTATTCCTTAGTAAATTACAGTCAATTTGATTTATGTATTATTCTAATCCTATCTCTCTAACGGAACTTTCAACTCACAAAGACGAACGCTTTCACTATTTTCGTATGTTCTTATGTCGACCCATATTGCTCTCATTTATCTATTAGATATATTATACCAATCTACCACTGTAATCTGCATATAAATGAGTATAGCCATCAAAATATAGTATAAAGAATTTAAGTATGATTTGTATCCTATAAATATAACAACAGTGCTCCGACTATAAATCTATTAATACTATTGTAATATCATTTGCATATGCTGATAAAACATATGTACTTGCGAGTCCAATTGATTAATTGCCTGTTCTTTTGTGTGACGTTTAAAAGATACATTTTCTGCTATCATTTGTTTATAATAAATTCGCAGTCAAGTCTATGATACTACAAATTTAAAGTAATATATGTATAAGTAACTATGAGCAGTGACAGTTACGATTGTTACATAAACAGTATCGATATTAATATTAATATTTTTTTTAAATATTTGTTATTGTTTATTTGTTGTTTTAATTATTTTACAATTGCAGATCAGTTACTTGTTGTGAGCAACTCATCAGGAATACTCAGTCGGTAATCCTAAGCAGTAAACATATGGTTTAAAATACTAGTTTTTCTAGTACTTTAGCACGAAATTTTCTAGTAACTTTTTCATTCTAGGCTTTCAACATTTTTAGGAAAAAATAGACAATTTACTTTCAGTTCATCCGATCTGTGAGCAAGTCCCTTACCTGAAAGCTAACGTAGAAAGTTGCACCAGGGTTCACATACTGGAAGTAACAATCCTCTTTGCCAGGGTCAATATGGACCTTGTAGTCCATCGCAACAGCCGGCAAATTTTCATACCAGGGTCGCGTTGTCTCTGAACTTGTAAGTCCTATGCAAAGAACCGCAAGGACGATCACAGGGGCACAAACATGTACCATTATACCCATTGCACTCTTATGAACATTACTGACACTACTGATAAGTTCCTCGTTTTACCTACTTGCCATGTTTCATAGAGGTCAGGTTTGTCGGATCGTGGTTCCAGTTGTGTACTAAAGCTGGAACCATGATGACCTCATACCGACATTTTACCATCTCCACCATGTATATGACCAATCATAGTTAACGATTAAGGTTATGTATAGCAGATATACGATTTAAAGAAGGATATATATTATAATTTTGTAATTTGGCTAGATAGCCATGTAAATGTCAATGATGGGAGGATTTAATTAATAATAGCTTAGTTCTTTTTTTAAATGAACACACGTTGGCAACTCACTTCAATCCTATACAAATTAGCTTAAAGTACTTGTTTTTTATTCTTGAGGCGATGTAATTTTTAAGAATACAATATAATGTTTTTAAATAGAATATCTTAAGGATTAAAAAGTTGTTGATTGTTTTTCAGGAAATGTGTACTTCTAGTTTTAAGGCACTTTCACCGCTTTGTTGGAAAACACAGAAAATGGAATTTACTGGTTGAAATTATTTCTTGTGGAAGGTTTGGCCAATGAGGAGTCTAATATTTTTTTAGTCGTGTGACAAAGATGTAAAGTTGTTTTAATACTCGAAATAAATTGTGAGAAATACTCCCAGTTTAATTCAGTAATACAAATTTTTAACCCTTGAGTGTTTTTCGAAATTTACTGACAATACTGCAAAAGTAGTTAAATCTCTCTCAGATACATATACATGAATGGTTCCTTCCTTTCTTTCCTTATGGCTGTATCTCCAATGGGGGATATGTGTCGGATACATGAATGGTTACGTTTCCATTGAATGTATACCTGTAATTCACTAATATATAGACATGCAAACACGTATTTCTTCTCTCACTTAAATTCGGTGGAAACATAATAAATAAGAACACAGCTTAGGTCGCAGTAGTGGCAGTATATTTCGGAACATACTCTTGATTGAAAATAATAACCATAATGAAAAAAAGATAGGGTGTAGCATTGCGCATCTATACTGAACAGCCAATAGGAAGGTTGTACTATTCCGCCAGCCATTACGAGCGGGAATTCGAAATCATCTGCTGTTGTTATCGACATTAAATCGAATTTCTTTGATGTTAAGCTAAACACGTACATTGATTTCATGAAAACAATAGAAACAGTATATGAGGATCACCTCAGAGTGAAAGAGGAGACGTTAAGCATTTTAAAGGGAGGTGTCTGGTGAACATGACAAAAAAAACTTTTAACACATTTTTCTCGAAAACGTCTACTGAATAAAAAAAGAATAGAAGTCTATGTTTATCAATTATGCGCCAGGCTGACTACTCGTCTTTGATTGTATAAAATGGTTTTGGAGAAAAATGTATAACAAATTTCATTTGTATTTCTCTTGTACTAACATTACAATCGCGAGCATTGGTACATACTGGAGATTGGAATGCAATTGGGACATATTGACCACTGAGTATATAGTTTTGTGTGAACATTTTTGAGGTATAACTCAATGACTTTTGCCTTACAATTAGAATTATAAGTATGAATAAGAGGAAGATTAGTATCAAGTCTTATGGCAGATTCCGCCGTTCAATATTTAACGTCACTAATTTTCATATGGGTGCAGATCCAGAATATAAGGAAACTATGGTCTAAGTATAGGATTTCTATTTGAAGACCTTTCGCAGAAGTTACAAGAAAATTTAGTTAAAAAAGTTACTATGCAAGGAAATATTTTTTTTAAAAGTGAGCATATCTTGTAACGTAATTAATATAATTATTTACTTTCTTGGTTACAAAAAAATTCACTTATTAAAATGTTTCTCTTTTTATACTTGCTTGCAGGGGTATTTTTTATTAAGATAAAAGACTTCATATATGCAATTACTGCACCATTTATTTTTCATGACTTGCTGGTGACTGATCTCCTTAAGTGGTTGAAATAATTCATATAGACAAAACTCCAGTTTCGAAGTCACACGTGTCTTCTACGCACTTAAATTCATTAGTTAACCAAAGTATTTCTGGATATTCCCTTTCCGCACCATTTATACCGTCGAAAATTGAGGAAATACACGATAATGTGTTTGTCAAAAGTACTTCCGTGGTCGTATTTCCTGGTGAATCAGTATTACGTGAATTGCTCGAAGATGCATTGTAATGAAGTTCTTCATACGAATTTCCCAATGTATCAGATTATGTGTGTGTCTTTTGGACCAACCTCAGTATTGGTATTTACTGAAAAAAGATCTACGGAGTGCTTTCACCTCCGTGAAGTTAGCCGAACAACTTTAACTTTATAATTATTTATCATACCTAATCGATTGGTGGTCGTTTG
>JARQTI010000566.1:599560-627226 GCA_030142655.1 Trachelus tabidus | reverse complement strand
ATTTGGTAGTCTAGTTAAAACATTTGGTGGTCATTAATTAATGCAGGAGGTATCAATAATCATACCTACGCTACACGTCAGCACGATAATGGCTTAATCGGCTTGACAAATACTGAATTTGGAACTCATCGTTGTTATGTTTGTTGCAGATACATAAACAGGCCTGGTAGTGAACTATTGCATAATTTGATTCTTTTTTAAAAAGGTAACAATGTTGTACAACCATATACTAGCATATTGCTGATGAAATCATCCATGTCTTGTAAAACTTTTGTTTTTCATATTCGATCCCAAAGGTAATTGCTTTCGGATAACTTCCAAATTTCATTGGACTATTAAAAACGTCGAACCAATTGTTGAACAATTGTAACATATATGATATGTCAGACCAATTTTCAAAACCGTCAAGACCCTTGTCACCCCACACGCTTTTATGGCTTTCGCATTAGTGTTCAAGAACAATTGTGTTGAGTTTTACCTGTGGTCGTCCAGGACCACGGCGTTCTAAATGCTGTCGTTTTAACTTGAAACCAATTTTTAAATCTGTATTGGTATTTAACCACAGAAGTTCTTCTAAACACATTTTCCGCATATGTCGCTGCCGAAAGACGAATCCTTTGTCGAAGTAATGATTACGTGCCAGTTTTATTAAATAGGGTGGGCCCATGAACCCATACACACGAAATTTCTCATTACATGGATGCAGAAAATAACAGTTTTGATCCGATCCAGTTCCAATATTAATCTTCGTGTTCTATAATTTTTTATTTGTCGGTCCCATTCTCTGACGTGCTGCAATCACCATGTATCCATATTCATAAAGCTTTTTGTTATTGGCTAATCAAATTGATAGAAAATCTGCTGATTCCAATTACCGAACAGTCCGCGACTCATCATAAATTGGCACGTTTTGTGCGTTCCAATTTTCCCTTTTTCTTAAATCTATTTCAATTAAGGTTGAAATGTATGCCTCATTGAACCTTAGAACTATGAGTTTTTCAATGTTTGTCATTGTGGAATTTTGCTACTTCATGATACTCAACACATCGTGGATTAATCTTGTTGCATGTCCAGCTTTTCCACTCACTTTCTAGAAGTCGAAAACGATGGTAAAGGAATTTGCGTATTGTTTCTCAAGAATCTCTATACTTTAACACTTACGCTTCATACAAACATAGAAGCGGAGATGTCTTCAGCGTTCCATTTTGCTCTAGTTTTCTCTAGGTATTGTAATAAATCGCTGCAAAATAATGTCGTCTTTCTTCAAATTTTCATATTTTTGTTTCGGGAGACATTTTTTATCCACGTGTTCTCTTTCTTGTTTATCACAAGATGTTTTCAGCATCGGTGGTAGATTTTCGGCGTCTATTGTCAAAACATTCTCTATTGCAGACATCACATCATTTCGCCTTTGTTTATAGAAATAACATCCACGACAGGAGTTGAATTTTCTATGATTGATGTGAATCGACTTTTTTCGATTGTCATTTCAATAGTACCAATCGGAGTTCTAGATGTTATTTCTGATAGTTTTTCAGCCGGTACTGCATTGTCTTTCAAACGGCGACCACCTGTTGAAGAAAACTGCAGTTATTTCTGTAGCCACATTTTCTCCCTAAAAGCAAATGACAAGAAGTAGTCCAAGCATATTTATATGTTAAAATATCAATTTTATAGTTTAAAAGTTTTCATATCAAATCGTACATATAAAAGTTATGAAAATTACCAGTTTTTATATTTATGTTTTCTCTCCCACAGGCTTTTTTCTATTTTTGAAAACATGTTTGTCCATTGGAAAGGTATAAATCTGTACTTTTCCTTGTGGATTGTTTTTTAAAAACTCAGTCCTATTTTTGCATCCTTTTACGTAGCAGGTAGGCATGTTGCGTACAGAACTAATTATGAAAACAAATGAAAACATTATAATAACTCCAAAGAAGTCCAATTCGAGATTACGGACTTGTTAATGCAAAAACATTTGGGTTGAAGCTAGGGGCAGCTCCAACTAATTTTCTAAACTCATCCCAAACATTCTGGCAGTGCCAAATAAAAAATACATCTACAATCGACTACTTGAATTTATAATAATAACTTTTATAGAAAATATTGTATGTCCCAAAGATAAATCACCTATTTTCGCAGTTTGATTTGACTAAGATCTACGGGTTTACAGTTTAAGGTTAGAATTACTTGATCGAAGAGGTAAACTTTGTATTTATTCTGTATTCATACTGTATTTTTTTATATTTGGTTACCTTTTGTGAGTAAGAATACTGTACTTTCGCAAAATTGTTATAGAAATAATTACTTACGTTTATATAAAAAAATTCGATCAACGATTTACTGCGCGGATGTATCACGCATATTTATTTTCTGGTATGCATATACATACGCATACTTGTGGAAACGGCCGGCGCAATGGACTGCGCAGTAGGTTCGAAAACTCGTCTCGAGAGCCGTGACACCTATCTGCTTCCACCATTGATAATAACCTCTGGCGGAATCATATTCAATCATATTGAATCAAGTTCTTTTAAAACAGCGAATGCAGAAGTAATTTTTATGCTCGGTGAAGAGTTTGTTTCATGAATTACAATATTGGACATATAAATTTAATGAAATTAAATTTGAAGAAATATTTTATAAATATCGAGTCTTATGTCAGGATTTTTGCATAAGATTGAGACCTGAATACAAACGAAAGACGTCTAACCTTCAAGTGAATAAAACAAACAACCATTTAAAATCACAAAAATTCAAGTATAATGTCTGAAACAGAGAACAATATTCAGCAAGAGGTTCCTGAACCTCAGGAACCATCTGAAGAGGATAAGCAATTCCTGCTGGACTATGTCAAAGAAACGGAACAGAGACTTGCTGCTAAGGAAGCTATACGAACAGCAAATTTGAATGTAAGCCGACCACCTGATTCCTATTTCAGCAAACTAGATTCTAGTCTCAAGAAAAATACAACTTTTGTGAAGAAGCTAAAAAACTTTAGTGCTGCACAACTCAATGCTTTCCTTAAAGACATGGCTAACTTAAATCTGACAAAGTATGTTAGTGAGGTGGCTATTGCTCTTGTGGATGCTAAATTAAAAATGACTGATGTCACTCCTGCTATTAAAGCCTGTAGTTTTCTTCATCAGACCTATGCTGAGTTCTCAACACATTTTTTTGAGAACTGGCAAAGAATACTCTCATTCAAGGTGGGTGAAAAAATTGTTAATCCTAGTAAGCTTAGAGTGGATCTACGTTTCTATGCTGAACTAGTTAACGCTGGAATATTTACCCACAAACAAGGACTTTCTCTTTTGGGTTCTGTACTCACTGTTCTTATTAATATGGATAAAGAAGAACACAACAATGCAAGCATAATTCTAAGCTTTTGTCGTCACTGTGGAGAAGACTATGCTGGCCTAGTTCCTAAGAGGATTCGAGAGCTTTCAGAAAAGCTCAATGTAACAATCCCAAAGAGTAAACTGCTGTCACCAGATAAGCAACAGAATGTCAAAATGTTACTTAGAGATTATTATAACTCCTTATGCAAACATCTTCTTAAGGAACATAAGGAACTTCAGGCATTTGAGAAACAGAATCGTAAAATTTTACAAACACGAGGTGAACTCAGTTCAGAGCGTAAAGAAAAATTAGAAGCCCTTCAAGCATCTTACGAGCGTCTATTAACTGGTGTACAGAGTTTCTCTGATACTTTGGACGAACCTGTACCAGAACTTCCCATTGATGCACAAGTAAAAGCAGAGACCGAAGATAATCTAAAAATGATTAGTGAAGGAGAGGAAAATAGTATTCTCGAGGATATGTGGGGAGATGAAGAAACAAGAAGGTTTTACGAGGTTCTACCAGATCTCACAGTGTTCCTCCCTGGCTCATACATGAAGGAGATACCTAAGAACGATGCCCCAATAACTGAAGAAGCTCTAGATGAGGAGATAACATTCGATGAGTTGGAAGAAATAGATAAAGTTGATGAGCCAGAACCAGAGCCAGAAGAACCTCAAGTGGCGAACATCAGCAACAAAATACTTCTAGATGCGTTCCTGACTAATCTTCCTAACTGTGTCAATCGTGAAATGATAGATAACGCCGCTGTAGAATTTTTGATGAACTTGAATACAAAACACAACAAAAAGAAGCTGATAAAAGCACTGTTTGGCGTCTCGAGGATCCGTCTTGATCTTTTACCATTTTACTCTAGACTGGCAGCTATCTTATATACAGTAATGCCTGATGTCGCCAACGAACTATGTCTAATGTTGAAACATGACTTCAAGTATCACGTACGTAAGAAGGATCAAATCAACATAGAGTCAAAGGTCAAGGTTGTCCGATATATTGGTGAGCTTGTTAAGTTCAAACTTTATTCCAAGATAGAAGCATTATACTGTTTAAAAGTTCTACTGCACGACTTCACACATCATCATGTAGAGATGGCATGCAATCTCTTAGAGACCTGCGGAAGGTTTCTTTTCTGTTCCCCAGATTCTCATCAGCGAACAAAGGTTTATTTGGAGCAGATGATGAGAAAGAAAGCTGTAACTGCCCTAGATTCTAGATATGTTACAATTATCGAAAATGCTTACTACTTTGTAAATCCGCCAGAGTCTACTGGTGGTATATCCAAGAAGGAAAGACCTCCTATGCATGAGTTCATCAGGAAGTTACTTTACCAAGATCTCTCGAAAACGAATACGGACAAAGTCCTGAAGTGGATGAGGAAGTTGGACTGGGAAGATGAGAGTATTTCAGCTTATGCTATTAAGTGTCTGACCGCAGCATACAATGTCAAATATCTAAACATCAGATGTGTAGGTAGTTTACTGGCTGGACTGGTGGCTCACTACGAAACAGTCGGCCCCCATGTGGTTGACGGTGTCCTTGAAGACATTAGATTGTGTATGGAGATTAATTTACCCAAATATAATCAACGCAGGATAGCTATGGTTAAATACCTCGGTGAACTTTACAATTATCGAATGGTAGAAAGTGGTGATATTTTCAGGACTCTGTATCTCCTTATTACGTTTGGGGTAAGCATGGATCACTCGGTACCTAGTCTTCTAGATCCACCTGATCATCTCTTCCGAATTAGGCTGGTATGTACCCTACTTGAAACTTGTGGACAATACTTCAGTGGAGGATCTAGCAAGAAGAAGTTAGACTACTTTTTGATCTTCTTCCAAAATTACTACTGGTTTAAGTTCACTGATCCTATCTGGACCCCCGAGAATCCTTTCCCTGTAGGAATTGACTATATGTATAAAGATACGCTGACTATGCTCAGACCTAAGATGCAACTTTTCCAAAGTTACAAAGAAGCACAGTGTGCTGTGGATGAGTTGCGGAACACTTTATACCCGAGTCTAGGTCTCTCTACGAAGGATGATACCGGAGAGCGTAACGACAGAGAATCCGAAATGGGTGTGATACAGGAAGCTGAAGAAGATGTTGCTCTCACTTCAGGAAATGGAAGTGGAGATGCTAAAGGAATGGCTGAACTTCATTTCGAAGAGTCTGAAGACTACTCAGAGGCTCAATCCGAAGAAGAGTGGCCAGTAGATGGCGACCGAGATGAAAATCATGGAACCCAAGAAAACACCCAGGGTGATCAGAGTCTATCCGAAGGGTGCAACGAAGGTGTCATAATGGATGCGTCTGAGTTGGATGCCGCTCTACCAGCTGGACCTCGAAGAGTCAATTGTCCTGAAGATGACGACTTTCTATCAGCCTTGGACAAAATGGTCTCCGACAATATTCAAGACAGGATGAGAGACTCCGTGAAGCCTCAGCAAGTCGACATCTCTGTACCACTTCACGTTAAGAGTACAAAAAAGACATACGAACAACTTCAGGAAGGTCCTTCTGACACCACTACTATGGATTTTGTCCTGATGCTCAGGAAAGGCAACAAGCAACAGTATAAGAATCTAGCTGTACCAGTCTCCTCAGAGCTTGCTATGAATCTGAGGAACCGTGAACAAGAACAGAAGGAAGAAAAGGAACGTGTCAAAAGACTGACTTTGAATATTACTGAGAGACAGGAAGAGGAGGATTACCAGGAAACGATTAATCAGGGAACCAGACCAGTCACCGTCAATTTAAATCGCGAACGGAGGCAAAAATATAATCATCCTAAAGGTGCGCCTGATGCTGATCTTATATTTGGGCCTAAGAAGATACGATGAGACGCTGTAAACCGGATCCTCTGAAGGATGAAGAAATCATTCATAAAGTTTACACGGCCTTGAACTTCTACTTTATTTTTAAAAAGTACAACTGTTCTTCATAGTGTACTTCTGTTATTCAGATTCAGTATCGCATTAGAGGAGCCACGTCCAAAATCTGTGTAAAATAGGAGACGTTATATTTGAACACTGGACTATCTTGCGGTGTGTTGCGATATGAACCAATGCGATCATATAAGTCTGTATCAAATGCTGATTTTGTATTAAAATAATAGAAGATTCAATGGAACGTTGTGAATCTACTAATGGAAAATGATTTAGCTACAATAAAAAGGAAAAGATCGTGCAACGTCGAATTAACCTTCCTGAAGAAAGGCACGAGAAAGTAGCACCACTTTTTTTATTTACTGGATAAAGTACTTTTCGAGAAATTTTTCTTAAAACTTTTCCTTTTAATCTAGATAGATGTATACACACGTTTCTCGTTATGCTATATAGCTCAAAGATGTAATCGCGCGTAAGGTGAAACGACGCGATATTTACGTACAATTAATATATTTTTTCTTAAATGATGTTGATTGACGTGTATGAAAAGATAATAAATCATTGTTCTTTCGAAATATAGGAAACGTAAATAATTAATAAATTAAGAATCTACAAGAAGTATGATACCTTGGAATATTTCAATACTCATCTCCAGAAAGTTCAACGTTTTGTGTAATATATTTATTAGATGTAAATCTCATGCAAGCTATTAATTTCTACCGACTGAGATATGTAACACGTTAAATTTATTTTCATTATGTGAATTTAATATTGTCTTTCATAATAAATATTAATGTAACGTGTTACATATTTTAATAGGAGTTAATAGAGCATCCAACTTATATCTAATAATCATGTTACATAAAACAAAAAGAATTTTCTTAATATCAGATAGCCATTTAAAAGAGTAATAAACAATGAAAATACTACAAAGGAACAAGATGTAAATATAAAGTCGGATTACATCAGAATTCGATGTTAATTGGCGTAAATGAATACCTATGCAGCATTCAACGTTTGTATAATAAATTTTATAATGTGTCCATATCATAAGATTAGTGCAATGTTGATAATCTAAGAAGATTGATAAGATAACTTTTTATTATTTAAAAAAGAACAGGCGATGCACATACGCATATCAGTTCAATATGAACGTGTCACCAACTGACGTTGTCTGAATGACATGTGGTCGGTTCGCATTCGATTCCCGTTGGCTCCGATTTTTTAAAAATTGTCTATGAACGACAAATAAATTTATTTTAAACAAAAATCTATTGATTAAGTTAATTCAAATTGTAATATCGATCTTTAATACTCTTACGATGTAATTTTATATGTAGAACATTTTTCGTGCTAGTGAAACGTTTCTTTAAAAAGGAAAGAAATATTCCTTTTTGAAGTGTTGTACAGCACATGCTTTGGCACATCCCCCTCTACACTACATATCTTTTTTGACGTGAGTTCTGCGACTGTAAGTTGTTTGTTGGAGGATTTTGTTAATTAGCAGTGATCATCGGTCTACCGAGTTAGTTGTGGTTGCGAGTTCCAGCACGGGTTAAAAATTTATTTTTTATTGATTATTTTGTCGCAAACAAGAAAATAGCCGAGGAACTAAAACCTTCGACGCGTGAGACGATTGATATTGAATCTGCTGGAAAAATAACATCGTTTGATACAAATTAGATGAATTCCAAAAACAATCAGTGCTGTGTCCATGGCTATGGCAGATATAATTTCTAGTACTACTACTGAAATTATCAATGAATGTTACATTGTGACACTTGAAGATCTGTTTCTCTTTGGTGATAACGACTATTGTTTGAATCCTTTCCTTTTCTAACTTTAATAATTTTCTAAACACTTTAAATTAAAATTATATGAAATTTCTTGTTTTGTGATACTGTACAGATGCTCCAATAAAAAATTAAGATTATGATCCAAATGATACGAAGAGGCATCTCTTAACTACATTCCCTTGGATTATGAAGCAAAAGTTGTTGCACTTGCTAAAAAACATCCAAAATGGAATTTAATGACTACTAAAAAAAGGTGGAAGTCGCTTAAAAACAAAGGATTACCTAATACAATAGAAAAAAAGACTTTACAGCTGGGAAAACCAAACTCGATCAATTATATAAGTGCTTAGTGGTCGTGCGTGAAAATTTCAAAATTATTTACTGTATAGCTTGTAAGATACACGAAATAAAAGTAGCCAAAATTGCACTATAAAGATATACTTTGCGTGCTAAAATAGTTGTTTTTTTTACCAAGATAATTCAACTTCTGGGTAGTAAAAGTGGATACAATTTCTAAGAGACTCTTCTTTTACATGGAACATTACTAAAATGATTTATAAATTAAAAATCTTTAAATTTTTGCTCTTTTTTTACTGCATTACTTAAACAATATATAATATCAAAAATTATCAAATGATATATCTCTGTCTTTCTGCTTGTTTCAAAAATAATAACTTACAATTAGATAGGAAATATTTCTGTCATGAACGACATGCAGCATATTCATCGACATAGGAATAGTATTATGATTATGCTGTTCCAACCTCCTTAATGGAAAATGCGGGAGAAAAATGTAAAATACGCTGTCTTGTTTCTGATATTGCAAACTGTGTTCATACATGTGCACGCGTAAAATAACTGAACAGCAGACTGCAACCAAACAGGATGCAACTACTAAACTGCGTACAATAGATCAGTTGACCATGAGGGAGCAAAAACAGTGTTCACTGAAGAACAAAACATGAATACAACAACGCATTCCTATACGGCACAATAAAGTCTAACTGCATCAGGAAAGTTTGTTCCTTTTGCTTTTCTGTGCATGGAAGAGCCAGCAAACCAATTCGAACACAAGGTGTCATAACGCTAGTAAATCAAGCAAAGAATTTGTATGACGGCAAACGTCAACGTGTCCACGAGTCACACGAGCACCCGCACCCGTATCATACATATGTATACTATTTCTTGCAGCAATGTACGGAAAGTTCGCAGTATATGCACCAAAAATAAGCACGAAATGACCAACTCTTGATGATTTCCGCAGAGTCTGAATTTATCAAAAATGGACCATATTGTGCTTGTTTTTTGGTGCGCAAACTTTAAACTTTCCGTATAACGTTGCAAAAAATATTTTTTTTACACGTTTCTGTCAATTTTCATTTGTTATATAATTTTTAGAAATGAAATTATGCATTGGAATGAATGCTGCATAAAAAAATTAACAATCCATTTTATTCCCAATAATAAAAGTTATTATTAAGGTAAACGTCCACGTAGCTGAAGACATCCCAGTTACCAGATAAACCGTGTGTATAAGAGAGATAGATATATGGTTTCTTATCGACCAGCAACTGAGACGTATATCTGAGTATGTAACCATTAGTTACTGTTTTTTTGAAAAAGAAAGAAAAAACTAGTTCTTTTGACGATATTAATCATGTAATTTTGCTTCAAATTACTTTGTTATTTATAGTCAAAGTATTAATAAAAAGAAGCTTGGACAGGAATCAAAAGTGAACCGGCCGCGTTCTATCCACGTGCATTAACTTTGTTATTATAGAAAAGAATTTCAATCTCTTCCGTTTCCTGGTTATCACGAACTCCCCTTAGTAATGGATTGATATACTAAATTAGAAACATCCTGTAAAGTGAACAAAAGACTCGGTAAAGTTTCGGTTCAAGTAGGCAAAAAGTAACTCAGCGATTACTTTATATTAAAAATTCGTATTTCTTAAATTAAAAAGTGTAATGAATAATCGTGTCAGGATTTTAATACATAATACAGAAAAACAGAATCAAATTGCAATAATAAATACGTAACTATGAAATTATTTTTAGTAAAAATAAAAATTCATGCTCTTAATAAACCATGAATAAGTAATGAAAAATATGTATAAGTAATGAAAAAATATGTATGACAGTGTTTATTGTACGATGCCTCTTTAAATTCACCGATTCATCGATACATGCCTGGTAGATAAATAAAATTTTCTTTGTAATTTTTATATATTAAACTTTTAATACAAAATGTCCATGATCAAAGTTTTGAGAGTGACCCTTAGGTAAATGCTACTAGCATTTCTTTGAAAAGATGATGGAAGTAGTAAAGATGACTGTATTAAGTTAAAAATTGCGCTAAGACAATAAACACATTTGATTGGTTAATAGATCGCAACTCTTGCAATAGCTGCTAAATTAGACCAATCATTATACTTTTGGACTATAAGCAAGGGAATTATTGGAATATATTCATATTACATTTATTTTTACTGAAGAAGTTATTATTACCATGTACAAAAAGAAGATAAATAAAAGGGTTTCGTTTTTCTCATTCATGCCTCTGAGCCGTGAAGGTATTGTGGTTCAAGGAAGCGATTACGTACCGTTATTACATTGTAAATGGTGGTAGATTACGTACGTATTAAAATACACAAAACTCACAATTAGATTTTCAAATAATCGAAACTAAATGTATGTGTACTAGCTGGGTAATGTGAAGATTACGTCAATTGTCTCAGGGAACTTTCGCTTAAGGATCCTCTTCGGCGTCTTCGAATTGTCCTGCTTCTACGTCCATATTTTCTTCTGATTCAGTGCCATTGTGACTTGGTGCAATTTCCAAAGAATCAAAGGCTTCAAAATTTTATACATTGAGCGATTTTGTTAACTAAAATTGGATACTGTTTTTTTTGTTTGACAGTATTAATGTACCTGAAGGTAATAAATATGGTGGATCTCCTGCACCCACTTCATAGTAATCGAATTCATCCTCTTCGGCATCTTCGTAAATGTCCTCGTCTTCAGCTGATCAAAATAAAGCTTTTCATTATCAACTCTAATTCTCTATTTGGGTATAAATTTTAGCAAATTCAAACCTCCGGAGAAGCTGTCTTGTGGATCAGGATGTAGAGCCTGACACTGGTTCATAGCTTGAAACATAGCATCCAAATTATTTGTGTTATCGGGTGCAAATCTCATTTCTGTTATTGCAGCTGAAGAATTAGAGTCTTCGGAATCATGCTCAGAACTGTTATCCAGTGAAGATGCACCTAAAAAATAAATTTAAACTTATGGCAATTCTGAAACGATACTTGATAATGTTTAAAAAAGACAGTATTCTAACTTCCTGGTAGGTCCACCTTCGAATCAACCATCACATAAAGACAATGGCGAGGATGAGCTTGTTCATCTCTAGAAATAGCATGTAACGATATGCTTGGATATTCCAAAGAGAATCCTTCCTGTGTTTCACTATCCATCCATGATAGTACACTAAGAAATAAAGTTACAATGTAATGTCGTTTCAGTATGTAGATCAGAAAATATACCTGTCCGTTATATACAATGTACCCTTCCCAAGTTTCTTATCATTAATAAAAACAGTAGTATCTGGTTCCTCATGGCGAATACCTTCCTGCGGTGCTGAGAAATTACTTAGAACGACCATGATTCCTGTGTAATGAATAAAAAAATGTATAATCAGTACCATATGCTAATATGAAGTATAAATAATGTACATAATGTAAGTGGTACACAAAACCATCAAAATATTTTGTCAGTTAAGAATGATCAATACTAAAGAATATTATATTAACCTTAAGTTTGTTTTTAGCACCTTGGAGGAACTACAATTGTTCCTGATTGCTTCAGGAATGCTTTCTTTTTGGGATTCCCGGCGTATCCTTTTATTGTGTTCTAAGGTTGTTTTAAGGTACTCCAAAGATCATCTCTTTTCTGTTGAAAGAGAGATTCGCAATTTTAAAAGGAATAAAGAAGAAATTAAACTTTTTGAGTAATTTCTAGGAATTTAAGGTACGTCAATTGGAAATCGTTTAAACTGTCCTCGAAGTGCCTCGGAGCCGAGTAAGTATATATGTATCTTTTTAGGCCGATCACGTATTAGAAATGTTAAGATAGACGCTTGTCGGCTTATGTATTTGTGGTTCTAATAATTTCCTGCAACTTTACCGTATGAAAGTTCCGTTGGGGAGGAGAGTTACCGACAGACAATTCTGGTACACAACGTCGTCTTTTTTTTTATCAGCTGTATGCAATGGAGATGTGATTCAATGTGATTCATTGATCATTCCTTGTACGTATATCGTACACATCGTACACAATTAACTAATCTGAAGCAGTTAGAATAAGTGGTCTGTGGTTAGAAACAGAAGATAGTATCGTCCAAGTTTCATAAGAAACTACAGTCACGCGAAGAATAAAACTACAAGAGAAAGGACGAAAGGGAGGAAGTTTATATACTCATGAGTTTGCCCTAACCTCAAAAATAAAACATTTAACAGAATTTAGTATGATTTCTATTTTACGACACGTATTATTTACCGGCATCAAAAGAAGAAAAAGTGTGGTTTCTGAGTCTCTAATAGTACTTCCTGTTTCTCATATTCACACAAGTAATTGTAAGTTGAAATATTTTACACACGTAGAGAATGTATACGCGGGATTTACATGGTTTTTAAAAATATTCCTAAATTGTATTTAAATAACTTTTAAAATATTTTTTGTAGGGCTAAAACACGGAGAGTATGAATTTCAAGATCCTAAATCTGAAGATGAAGTGTAGGTAAATTATTAATGTTTTTAACACTCTTTGGATTTTTAACTTTATGAGCAATCATCTCATAACATCTTTTATCATAATTGTCCCTATGTACTTAAAGATGAACATACTTATCTCTAAATAGTATCATATCTGATTTTGTAGGACTTATTGTCACTTACACTGTATATTTCTATCTTCTTTAGGGTGAATATTATTTATGTAGACAAGAATGGACAAAAAATACCAGTTCGAGGTAAGGTGGGCGATAATGTCCTCTACCTTGCACATAGATACAATATTGAAATGGAAGGAGCTTGCGAAGCATCTTTAGCATGCACAACATGCCATGTTTATGTATCTCATGACTATTTGGATAAGTTAAAACCAGCTGAAGAGAAGGAAGAGGATTTATTAGATCTAGCACCATTTTTGCGTGAAAACTCACGATTAGGTATGTAAAAGGAAAGCTTTGTACTTGCATATATCATCTACTGATTTTTTTTTTCAGGATGTCAAATCATTTTGACTAAGGATCTAGATGGTATTGAACTAGAGTTACCGAAGGCAACTAGAAATTTTTATGTAGATGGTCACACCCCAGCACCACATTGATATTCACCTACAAAGTTACCCATCTGTCCTGTAAATATTACAACATACAAGATCATTACATTAAATATTTTACTGCTTTAAAACAATAAATAGTTCCTATTTACATCAGAATGTTCATTGTGGCAGGCAGTCCTGAAACCTCCTACAGTTAAGTTATGGCATGACATACAATATATTTATTTGTTTCTTCTCATCTCTACACAATGAGATCCTGATACATATTTTCGTTTCCTTTTTTTTTATTTAATTACAATGATACAAGATTTAAACATTTATGATATAATGATTTCGAATTCTCTTTTATCAATCTTACTTGGTTATTCACTTTTTTTCTTTCTTTTCTTTCCACACGTAAGTTTTATCCATTGCGTTTCGAATAAAAGCCAAGGAGCAACCAGGTTCGTCAGTACTATCCGAGAGCAAGATTGCCAATATTCCGCCCGGACTGCCTTCGTTACGGCTTGAAAAACATTTATACGCCGTAAATAAGAAGGCAAAATTGGCGAATGGATTTCTGCCTCCCCTTTTTTTCTTTTTATTTTTATAGTAATAAATGGTATGATGCAATGCCAATGCATTGACCATTTTCACAATTACCCCTTACGTACATACATTATACGTGCGTGCGTGTGTGTGTGTGTGTGTATATATATATATATAAACTTATCCAGGGGCAGTTTCTAGGACATAGGCCACTCACAACAGCAAGCCAATGTGTTTCTTTTTTCTAAAAAAAACAACCTTGGGACATGTGGTATTATAACTCTAACCTAATCTAATCTAACGAAACTATTTCTTAGCCCATCACAACTCCGAGTGTCTAGCAAAAATTTTTTTTGAAACTTCGGTGTGAGTGCCGCTTTACGGTCCCGAAAATATACATTACGTATCAAAATTTTTTTAGACCCGTCCTAAAAACTGCCAATACTCAAGACAAAAAGTCCTGAAAAGTACTCTTTGACATATATATGTATACGCACACACATATATATATATATATATATATGCGATTCTACGTAGGATCTATACATAACATACATATCCACATATGCATATATCCATATATATATGATATATTTATCCCATTTACACATAACTTTAGTTTATATACTTTTAATTTATACATGTATATTTATTTGTTGGTTTTTGTCATTATCATTATCATCTTTCCACTCCTTCTTCCCACTCTCATTTATCCGCCTCTCTTTAAATCCCTCTCTTTAACACACTGTTAATTAACTAATTTACTTTTTATTCACCTTATCCGCTAAAATATTTATACTTTTATCTTCGCTCTTTCTCTGTTTCCACTTTATTCTTACTCATCCGATATAATTATAAACACATTTCTTAGATATTTTCTTTTTCACTCTCTTTTTCATCGTTTCACTCACTCCATTTATTTTAATTCATAAACCCACGTCATACACGCATACACATACGGATGCATTACGCACTCTAGTCTCAATTCATACGTGCATACCAAGCAAACAATGTAATGTAACTAAACTTATAACAATTTAAGATATCGTAGTTATATACACTCTATATAACGTAACTGTTAATACAATTGTTATTATTTTGGAGAAATATTCGACAAGCTATATATATAATATATATATATTACCATACACAATTATGTTTGCTAGGTATGCACACGCAATTTAGCTTGATGTCGCACGAGCGCATCAATAATAAAAGTTTCAAATAGAACATTATCACATCTCGTAAAATTCTTGTTACACGCGCGGTAACGGGTCTACACGTTACGACGTCCGTTGTACACATACGCGCGCACATACACACGTAATTGCATGTTTCCAGATTTATTTTTTTTAACTAAAATCGATGCTTTGGCTGACGTAAGATTTTAAACTTCTGCTACCTGCCAGATGATTAAATGTGCGTATTTCTAGTTTTGGTTAATGGCCTAATCACGAATAAATATATTGTATATTGCCGCTGGAAAAGGATGGCTAGCGGCAAGAGGAATACCGTGAATCATATTGTACAAAGAGTAAACCAATTACCACATTCGGTTCGGGAGTTCAATGTATATTTTTGACAGACAGCAGGCAATGAAATCAATTTTTCAGCTACCAAATAAATGCACGCGCATTATTTTGCAGCAAGATATATATATATATATTTTGTATACTTTGTTTCTGTGATTTTATGTAAAAAGCCACATATTACCTAATGAGAAATGCGTTGTTTGCGAACTGTCAAAAGTGTAAACATTCACAACACGTGGACTGATTATGGAAACGGGAAACACGTAGGTTGAAATTCGAGACTGTTAAAGCGAAGCTATGAAAAACTATACTATCGCTTCTACGCGAAGTTAAGATTTATGATGCTGGCTTATGAAAAAAAGGATACAGGTGAGCAGGTACAGAACAAGGGACATGGTGAGAATGAAAACTTTAAGAGGATACATATTTATACAGTTTTGTACTTGGTTAACAACTTAATAAATGTCTAGGGTCATTGGGAAGGGGGATACAGAAAGAACAATGTTACACGTGTCAAAGACGAATGTCAGAAATGATCGTACATAGAACATATACCTTTTGCACATATATTATATATTATGAGTAATGCGGACCAGTCGAGATAACTAAAGAATCCATATATGGATATCGTTTGCTAATCTCGATCATTTTAAGATTAAAAAAAACGTCAGTATGGCAGGTAAACAATATCATATTTACACGTGTTAACGGAACCTTTCGGCGGGATCTATATTTTTTTCGTTTCTTCACCCTTGACCTCTTCGCATGAAGTTTGTCTAGTTTAAACGTACGGTTCAATCGTAATGTAAATAGGAGCGTCTCGCTTTATATTACATCACTTTGAATATGGTTTTACCACTTATCTCGATGTGTGCATGAGCGTGCGTGTTACAAGTGGCATAAATAAAAAAATTGTCTCTGTTTTATCCTTCACTCCTATTTTATCTATCGTTCTCTTTCTTTTTAAATTCTATACAGGCTACCCTAAAGCAAAAAACGACTAGTGTGCCCCTCTGAGCCCTTAGGAACACACTGTCACCTTTTGAATATACAAAACCGTAAAAAAGTCAATAGAAAATCGAGTACACTACGTAATATTCATTCGAAAAGAATCGCACATTATCAACGCATCACAAACGCCCACGCATGCATACGCACTTACCCAATTTAACGTTCGTACATGACACGCATTCACCGCATAACTTCACATCTACGCGCTACATTGTTCTTGTCACACGTGCTCCTTGCTTACAATTTTCGTTTTTTTCTCCTTTCACCCCACTTCATTGAACGCTAAAATAATGGTATGCAAGTTCGAAACGTGTGACATTTTTTGTGCGAGCCGACAGAAGCGGAGAATCTTCGAAAAAATTTCACTAGGAACGCACCTACTGACAGCTGTTTTTAGAAAAATTGTTGGTACGGAGTGTACTTGTTTGTTATAACGAATCAACTTCGTTCTTTTGCTTTCTTTTTAAAGATTTTTATCTCTTACTCTTTTACATTTCACGTTTTACGGTACGCACAATAGTTGCACGTTTCGAATTTTTCGTCTCTCTTTGATCCTACGTTAAATTTCTCTAACGTACAAATGAGTCTCAACGAAATCAGACTTCACGTAAAAAATTGAAATTAAGGAGGTTCGATGATGATGATAAGAATAGTAGTAATAGGGAAGCACGGTTTAAACAGAAAGTAAAAAGCATTCCAAGATTTTTGGTTCAAAAATAAATGAATGAAAATATAAGATAACCTCGACGTTCAAACCACAAATAATTATAATTCTACCGTATGAAAATGAGGATATTGAATTTTGACCCTATTCATTTTCATAGGTTGAGTGTGTGTGTGTATATATATATAGTGGCAATTGACACTTTTAGATTTTTTTTATATCTCAAAAACTATACAGTAAATTATATTTAATTTTGCATAGATGAAGATTTTGTTATTGTCTAATATATACAACAAATGCAGAATTTTATCTTGGATTATGTGCTATCACCGAACCTCCTTAACGAAACAACAAAGACTCTTGGCACATCGCGGGAGAATAATGGCGCTTTTGTTTGGATGTGCAATATTTGCGATGCAACTTTATAAAGAAGTGTCATACACACCACGTTATTAAAAAGACACTCACAATGAAGTAGGCGCCCGTTTGTCTTTTTCTTTTTGTCACTGGAGTGCAAGGCGCGCACGCTCGCGATATGCCTAGATGAATTTAAAAATAATTTTAGATAAACGGCAAAGGAGGTAAATCGCTGAAGAGAATATATTTTTCCACTTTCTTTTTTAACGTGCGATTTCTCTCCTTTGCGTACAATTTTAAAATGCTTCTTTTTTAGCTTCTTCGCCGTAGCCTTTTGAAATTTTATCGAATTTCAAGTTACTCAAGTTCTCAAGAGCTACAAGTTACTGCATAAAAGCAAAAGAAAAATTTTATCCTATGGCTACGGGATTCCTTTCCATCTAATGAGGTTATATAGGTTACGTGTTTAGTTTGTCGCTTTAATCATTAACATTTAAAATAATAATGACAAATCCAGAAACGTCGACACAACACTAACGTCATAAATCATCTAACGGTCCTGTCGACATTCCCGAAGACTTTGGTAAGTATCGTTTTTCCCTCAAACTACTCGCTACGATCGTACGTTCTAAGGATCGAACCGAAAACGCGCAACATCTACCTGTAAAAAACTGACTATTTCTTATAAATATAACTTAAACTGAAAATTAGATTTCTTTTTCCTTTTCTCAAGGCCTGTCCTGAAACCTTGCACCGATTTTCCGGATCCACACATTTTCTTTCGGAACGGCAATGCCATCGTTTGCATTCACGTTTCATTCCTCTGGTTAAACCTTGTACAGTTGGGAACCTGTAGAACCAATTATTAATCACTCTGAATGATGTTACCTTAAATAGCCAAGGAGAAGCTTTGACTATAATAGAATTATCCTAGCAATGAGCATTTAGTGTGTAGTTCCGAATGAATTTTTTTGCAGAATTAATTCTAAACATTTTCACTATGTTCCTACTTGTTTAAAACAGACCTTTGGGGGTTGTTCTCAAGTTACGTTAAGGTACACCACGTATAATCGCAGTTTCTTACGTAAGGCAACACTGATGCATGTACCTTGTGTAGTGCACCTCCCAATGCACAGGAATAAATAGAGCTGAATGATTTACAGTTCATTTCCATTCTGTTAATATTACTTGAGCTACGTAGTGCATCGCAAATATTTGGAATTTGTTTGCCATTACAAAGTCTATTCCACTATTTGAATCCATGTCTCCATCGTCATTTCAATTGCCATCCAAAATAGCGCACCCCGTAGTTCAGGTAAACAGAAGCTCACGACAAATAAAGTGTATTGGTCATGTACCCCGGTGCGATTTCAACAACTTGATCATAGATGGCGCTGGTGTATCAGTGCGTGTACAGGGAGCTGTCTACCCCTTTGATATCTCTGGCACCGGCCCATACTCAGGTCGTGGCATTCGTATACGTTTGCTACCACGGACCGCGACGATCTTAGTCGGGACGTCTCCACTGAGAACGGTGCAGAGATATCAAAGGGCTCCTCCAGTTATTCCATGGGATGATGACGCCCACCACACATTCCGCAGGACATTCCACACCAATGTATGGCACGTAACGGCGGATAGAACCAGAGGCAGGGTACAATCATGGATAGTAGCGCTAACCCGAACCAGCGTCTTCCACAACCTTCCTCGGTACTACAGCTGCACAGTAAACGTTATTACATTGGATAAACCGAATTGCAAAAATGAACGGTATTAGAGCATTAATAACTCACCTGCAGGGATTCTGCGCAAAGTCACCTTCCGCATCGCTCATACAATGGTATAGCATACATTGGGCACAGGAGAGACAAGATATCGTGGCGATACCACGTTTAACAGGATCTGGTGCATACTCGCAGGATCCTCTTGGATTATGTTGTTCCGAGTACAGCTCTTGGCAATGCTTACATAGCAATCGAACATTTCTCTTTGACGTGCTCTTACTAGGTTGAGAAACTATTACATCTGGCTTCTTGAGAGAACTTGCAGAATTACGTCGGTCGCATCTCTCACCCTTGTTATCTTCGATCACGGGATACATATACTCGTGGTTGAGCGTCGTCAGCTGCACGTAAGGGTAATTGTCGGATCCTACATCCGCTGTAGATTCCAGAGGATGATGCGACGGGGGTAACTTTACCGAAGGTCCTCCGATGTAGTGTATCGGTCTGTGAGGATCAGGTAACTCCGAACATTGGGAATGATAATTCGGCATTCGAACTACTCCTCGAGGCGTCTCCGAGGACTGGCGTGGATCTGGTGGCTCCACCGGTAAATTTAACGTCTGGATAAAACACATCCGAGACAGATATTAATGCTGAATCATAATTACTTAAATTTTCAATGTATTCAAAACTTTATTTTTAGATATAAACCTTACCATAAATACATCATCATCGCCGACGTCTGTATGACAACCATAGAAAGTAGATTCGGCCAATCCTGAAAGTACGAAAATTACATTAGAAATTATTCAAGGAGCGAGACGATTTCTTTAAAGCGAAATTCTATGTCGACCTGTCTTAGTAAACTCACCAAGATTATTTATTCCATAAAGAATTTTGCAGCGGAAAACGGGTAAATCTTATTGTTAATATTTGCGTTTGACTTTCGTGTTATTTTACTGTAAATTAGGTTCCTCACCTTCCAGCAGTTCCTCGACTGCAGTGCGAACGCCTTTGTCAAAGGCTCTCGCATCGGCGGCAGTTTGAAAGGTCAAACCAAACTTCTTCTCACCGGTACGCCAATGGTGAAAGGTCGGCATGACCTTGTTATACTCAAAGTCCTTCTTGATAGTGCAGCTAAGAACGACCTAAGAATTGAATATCATATATCAATATGTAATAATTATTAAACTATTAAATGGTATTTTAGTAACATCTTAATGCACTTAATAGTATATTACAAATGACTCAGATTTCCATCAACATAACACTACAGGCATTAGGAATATATACCTTTGGATGATTATTTAATACGATACTATTAATGCTGTTATTATCATTAATAATGCATTGGTTATATTAATGTCTATCAATGAGATTTTAGAAATCTTACTATAATCAATTAGTTTCTTTTACTTCTGTCACCTCTTTATTTTTAATATGTTCAAAATTAGTAGGAACCCTTATCACAGTATCATTAGCATTGCGATTTGTCTGTCCTATTCTTGTATTAATATGGTACAGCTAATAAACTATGACCTATTACTAACATGCTACCATTAGCATTGAAGTTTATGACAGAGCACAGTGTTAAAACATAATACTGAGGACACAAAAGATGTAGTACTAAAGTTCATATTTGGATACTATATTTTATTTCTTGAAGAACTTACCGATTGATCTGTAATACGTTTTCCATAAATGAGATACTCGTGCCTCCTCTTAGCTGCTCCAGGTGGTGAAGTACTGGAAGATCCATGTCCTTGGCTAGCGACGGCGGAGCTCGCGGTAGAGTGAACCGAATTGGTGGTTGAGGGCGCAGGATTGACAGTAGCTATAGGAACACCAGCACCATTGGTACCGCCAGGTTGGTGGGCACCAGCAGCTGAGGTCGTCCTTCGTCTCACTGAGACATTAGCCAATCCTCCACCACTGAGAGGCACCCAACCACCAGAGCTGTCGTCCCGTGTCATCACCTGCGCCCGTACCCTCACCAAGTAGTTACCACTGAAAAAAATTGTATGTTAGATAAAACAGTGAATGGAAAAATATTATTTAATGATTTAGAGAGTCTTAATTTTTTAGCAATCAAAGAATTCAGGAATTAAGGTTAAGTTAACTGCAAGAAGAACTAGAAATTTGAAAATTTGAGATTGATTAGTGATGAGGACAAGAAGTATGGAGATTATAAAAGTATAAAGTTCTCATAGAATTTGATAGCAAGATATATTTATACCTGCTTATGGTCAAAATAAAAATAAATAAAATGGAACTCAGCCTGATTAAATAGTAGTAACAAATACAAAATAGGAAAATCATAATTATGATACACAAGAAGAAAAGAAAATTAAGATATTTTCATACATAGAAAGAATTATAAAACTTTTCATTTCCATATTTTCAAATTAATGATTACTAAAATTATTGATTTCATATTTCCAAAGAATCTAAAATCCCAATAACTAATGGTATGCAAATTTCCTTATTTCAAGCAAAGAAAACATATTACAGATAATAAGAGAAATATCATAACCAAAATATAACTGCGAATAATAGATTTAATTGGTCCAGAAATTATAAATCTCCAATAACCCCAAAATCAATACACTAAATATCCATAAAACATTAACGAACTTGTATGAAAAGATACATTCAAGCCATAAATAGTGTACACAAATGGATTTTTAAGCTCAAAGGGGAATAAACTATTATAATCATGTAAATTCAAGAAATTATATAATTTTCAATCATGTTTTTTATAATTAACGGTAGTAACGTAAATATGTAAAAGTAAAACTCTAGTAACAATGTCTAGTACAAGAACTACAAAAGGCCTGAGTACAATGAATATTAAAAGAAAATTTGTTAATGAAATTTGTAAAGAAATGAAGGAAGCAGTGATATACACTGACATCGATTCGAAAAATGAACGTCAGTCATATATGCATTTCCGCATGTAAAAATTGTGACACATGCGACATACGCCTATGCTCATCCAACCAGAGTATAGAAGTCGAAAAACAAAGGTTCTGTTTTTCAAATTTCTTCGATACCTAGATGAAATATCAAAAGAAATATGGAAGAATAGAACAAGGTAGAAATAAACATTAAAGAATGCATGGAAGTCACACGTAAAATAGTAAAACGTTAGCCTTTCCAAAATATATAAAAATTTGTCCTTAGAATGAGTAAAAGAATGAAAAAGATAGATCTCAGTGAATACAAAATCGGGAAAACCCGAAGAGAGGCAGACAAATAGAAAGATAGCGGCAGAGTAAAAAAGGTATAGGAAAAGAGAGATTGGTAGATAGGATACAGAGAGTGAGAAAGAAGCATTGACACATTTCGCGGCTGGATCAAACAGGGCCGGTATAACAGCACAAAACACCCTGATGCAAATTCATCGTTATAATCCTGTTTGTGAAGGCCCGTTTAATCATTTCGTAGTTCCTACGGTTAATGTAATTGCGGAGCGTTGCCGGTTTTCCACGAAAATCTAAAATGGTGGAGACGCACCGTGCCTTGCCCCGAGCGCGTATGACACCAACGACTCCACCGATTTTCACCCACCAGGATTAACCGGAATACTCCCGAGGGTATGGCCATTTTCTCGTGTTTCCCGATTTCCTACTTACTCCTCCGACGCCTCTGTCATGGTCCGAGCTCGCGAAGCCTTTACTCGACGCCCACTTTTTCCCACACTTCACCATTTTCGTTGCATTGAAAAGACATTCGGGTCGCGTTCCTGCTGTGGACTTTTTTTTAGGCTAACGCCAACTACAGGAAGCGCCCCAGTCCACCTTCTCGGCGCACTACACAGCTCCTACCCCCACGCGAGAATAATTCACCTCCCACTTTCCTCCTGCATCCCCACTAAGGTGGTCGCACACTGGAAATGGATTGGTATGATTTTATTGAGTGGGGAGAATGAGAACCAATACTAATGCCTTGGGTCCTGGATATATTTGCCCGGTATATTTAATTTGAATTTCATGGTTTCTTAGATTAAATTCATTGACATTTTCAAAATTAATACAAACAGATCACTTATGTAATTTTATGATAGTCCAAGAAAAAAAATACGTATGATATTTCTTTGTTAAAGCACCGCGGCGAAAATTAAAAATTATTTTTATACTCCTAAGAATTTACATAATATTTACTCTTTTGAAGTACTGCTTCATGTATATTAAGTTTACGATATATTATTTTTTATTAAGGCTGTTGCTGAGCTATTTTATCTGTCAGAGGTAGACGGAGCGATCGCATCATAAATGAGGAAACCTGTACAACTGTTTTTCTCTATTGTTTTCAACTAACTGGACACAGAATTAATTTAACCATCTTCCTTACACAATAAGTAAGTCGGTTCATCTGCATTAGAAATTCGCGAAAATTTTGTCTTTAAGAATGTTTATGTAGAAACCGACCAGTCTAATTTTCATGGCGGCCGCCATTACGCTTGTTCAATTTTCCTACATTTTTCTTCGAATTAGAATATTTCATATACATAAAAGCAGTCGGCGCATCTTCTGTGCCATATAGGGAAAACAGCTAAATCAATTATTAAACGAATTCATGGCAAATTTAAGAGAAAAATGATTATACAGGTTTCCTGACTTATGACGTCATTGCTCCGTGTACATACACAAATAAAACAGCTGAGCAGCAGGCTTAAATGTAGTAATTTAAGTTTTTTCCACATGTGTCTATTAATCCGAAATATAGTAGAAATTACTCTAATTTACAAGAGGCGTTAATAATTGTAAGACTTATAAACTGTAAACGGTTACGTATGATCAATTATTTATTTGACCTTGGATAATTAGTAACAATGTAACGTAATTTAGATACATTGCGTGCAAGCGTTTCGTGTGAAATTGTATGCAATAAACGTTTACTTTATTATAATTAAAGTATACGTTACACTTTACCGTCATACATACAGTTAGCACCACAATGCCGGTCTAGTCTTTATAGTCCGTTATGTCAAACATTTCTAAATGCCGCGTACAGGTATACAAATGTTATATTAATAATTACAATAGAATAGTTAATAAGAACTTTTTGTCAGTAAGGGTCATGCTTGATTTTATTACAAGTTAGAATTTGAGTCTATCGTAACATACATTATATTCTTTCAAAATTGACTATTTCTTGAGGATTATGGATTATGTAGCTTCATCTTCAACTTCATTATAATTTCCTAATAAAATAAAAATAGATTATTATGCCTTTAACTTAAACAAAATGTAAGTTTATTTTAATATATTTATCTTTGTATATAGGGTTATTCAGTAGAAACGCACCATCTGAAAGTTAGCCCGTCTATCTGAATGTCATTTGATTTCTACGGTAGAACCATTTAAGGTGGCGTGTTTAGGCTGAAATCCTGGTATGTATCGTATATGCTATATGACAGTGTCATGGGCCACGATAAAAGCGTTAATGCGAAAACAATTTTACAGGTTATTTTGACTTACAATTATTAATTTTAACATGTAGATTTAATCTTACGTTACTTCTGGGGTTATTGTATATGTTCTCTACTTCAGAATATGTCATAATTCTTTGAATATATTTTTTGGCTTAACCTAACCTAACCTTCAAAGAAGCAGTACATTTGAGTGCAGTCTGGTGCAGTCCATGGTAGAAGAGAGAAGGTATGTTCAGGTCATGGACACCTTTTCGACGACTTCAACTTCGACTACGACAATTTCAATAACAATGCCATCGTGTGCAGTAAGAAGTTGCAAGAATATAACGGGGATTAAAAGAAGAGTAATAGATAAGGACTCACGGTGTATAATTAATTGTATTATTCATATAATTTAAATATAACCGTAATTATACGTTTACAATTAATTCCACTTTTCACTACTCTATAAAATATTCAAAAGGATGAAATTACTTTTGATTGGAAATAATATTTATGACGAGAGTTTTCAACAATTAAATTTGTGCGCCATGTTTCAAATTACGCGGCAACAACGGTGGAATCTTCGGTTAGCAGATTATTGGTCCTCATCTCAACCGAGATTGACGTCAGAACATACCTTCTTCCTTCTACCACAGTGCAATCAAAGTCAAAAACTGAAGAAAAGCTCATCCAGAGTTTAGTTCTGATCGTTCTGACTTACATTTCAAAATTATTAATAGTACAAACTATTAAAAATAAATTAAAGCCGTGGGATACGCTGAAAAATTGTAATATTTATTGTGAAGGAAACTTAAATATATTTTATTGTGCACAATTGCTATGTATCGCGTATACATTTTGAAGACGGTAAAGTGCTACGGAGGTTGTCTTTAGAACTTGAAAAAACAATACTGTGAATTTAAACAGTCTTAAGTTTTGCGGACATGTCACCAATTCGTAATTTCATATGCTGGCAACATCTCTGATATCTGACATTTATATAAAATGGCTGGAAATTTTTGGCAAAGTTCTCATCAGTAAGTTAACCTATATAAACTATTTTTCATTGTCATGTGTGGTATTTGATTAAAATATTTATAATTACAGCCAACAATGGTTATTAGATAAACAAGATTTGGTTCGTGAAAGGCAACATGATTTGTCTATTTTGACGGAGGAGGAATATCAGAAGCTCTTTATATTTTTTTCAAATCGTATGTTCTAGTTTTCTACATATAATTCACTTGGTACAATTAATTAATATTTCTTTTCTAATTTTATAGTTATACAGGTTCTTGGTGAACAACTGAAGTTAAGGCAACAAGTTATTGCCACTGCTACTGTGTACTTTAAACGTTTTTATGCCCGCAATAGCTTAAAATGTATAGATCCATTACTCTTAGCACCAACTTCTGTATTCCTAGCTTCAAAAGTTGAGGAATTTGGTGTTATATCCAATACAAGGCTTATATCTACTTGTCAAACTGTTGGTATGTTTCACTTGAGTCTTTTGTTTGTTTCAATAGTCATTCTTATTTTCTACTTCTTAACATTTATGATTGTATTATTTACAGTAAAAAATAAATTTAACTATGCTTACTCACAAGAATTTCCATACCGTACAAATCACATTCTTGAATGTGAGTTCTACTTATTAGAACATCTAGACTGCTGCCTTATAGTATATCAGCCTTACCGTCCTTTACTAACATTAATTCAAGATGTTGGTCCTGATGATCAGTTACTGACACTGGCTTGGCGAATTATCAATGACAGTCTGCGTACTGACGTGTGTTTGCTATATCCTCCCTATCAAATAGCTATTGGTAAGAAATTATTTATTTATTTAATACATTAATAATATGCATAGATAATAGCACTTATTGTTTAATTATCTAAATTCTAGGATGCCTTCAGATAGCCTGTGTTATCTTACAAAAAGATCTGAAATCCTGGTTTGCAGAATTAAATGCAGATATGGAAAAAATCCAGGAAATAGCAAGGTACATTATCAATCTATATGAACTTTGGAAAGCATATGACGAGAAGAAGGAAATTCAAAGTCTCTTAGCAAAAATGCCTAAACCTAAGGCTGCACCACAGCGCTGACATCAACCTTCTCTATCTGGACCTAATATCTGGGTCTGATTAAAAAATCTGTACAACTTTGAACCAATATATTATTCTACTTATATGGCATTTAAAGACTATTTTCCAGTACGTAACTTGTAATAATATCATTGTTGATAACTTTGGACGAATGGCGTTTTTCACGTTTTCTGAATTGTGCTGAATTAATTTTTATCCAGTTTTTGTTAATATATGCGCACTTGTTTTTTCCCTAAACTCTACTATTTAATAAAACAGAAGCGTTCATTGCATACTAAATTTTTATACATATGTATACGATTCTCTTATTTAAAATTTCTTTGTTTATTATTTTTATTTATGAAAATAGTATTTCTGCCTATTCGTTTTAATGAAATAATACATTGTTTTCTCCCATGGCAAAAATGAGGTTATATTTTTGGTGTACCCTTCATTTAACTAATTCCTATTATGATAAAATCCTATTCTAAAAAAAGAGATGTAAGACGATATATATCGAAAAAGTGTCGTCGCTATAAAAGCATTCTAATTGGTTGACGCGATGAGAAATGTGAAATACTTCAGATTATAGAACTAACATGATAGATCCTTTTGGCAGATAATGGGTTAAATGTCATCTTCATCGATAAAGCAATATTTATCGAGAATGACAGCTGCGTTTGACAGATCATTGGTTAAATTTCACGTTTAGAAAAGTATTAAAAAGTATTAAAAAAACTGCGATAAATAAAGTATGAAAAACTTTATATTTAAACATTTTTCGATCGAACAAATAAAAAATATTGAACAGATGAACTGACGGATGTGGGTGGGTGTGACGGATTTGGACTGTTGTGCTTGATTAATCGGCTTTAGTTTTCTGAAACAGATATTACAATTTTCGTTATTACTATTAGTATAAATAAATATGATTAATGAAAGTACTGAA
>JARQTI010000566.1:527808-598698 GCA_030142655.1 Trachelus tabidus | reverse complement strand
TCGTGTCTCCGTTTATATAGACAAGCACACACTTTTTCAATTGGAGAATACAATTATGATGAAATAAAGGAACTTTCGTAATTAAATATAGATATTGGTACATAACTTGACGAGCGCGCCCGAAGGGCGCGCGTTGTTGCTAGTACGAATAGAAAATTGATTCGAAAATTACGTGTAATAAAAATCTTCGTATATTTCGCTGCAATTAACATTATTCTGCAACATGTATGTTAAAAATACATTTAGAGCTTTGTTAAACAAGTCATAGTACTTAGAAACTTAAGTAGTTTAATATTTTATTCATACGATTGGTGTGATTAACTTAGGAAAGCTTCCTACATGTGCCAAATAGTCTGACGGAAAAATAATGATAAAAACAAAAACAGGTCAGTATTCGTAGCTTTAAGCAAATAACAATAGAAATATAGATTTTCTTTGGATGATATTGACAACGGTAGAAATTTATTCATTGAATAATATTTACAGTAGTAAAAAACGTGATTAACAATTATCAATTGGAGCCTTTAGTGTATCTTTTCCAAAATCTTTTTACATCATCATGTCCTGCCTTTGTAACGACCACTGTCCTTTTTCTGTAAATAATTAAATATTTATAATTTGATTTAAATTTCAAGTATTTTAGTTTGGATTTCGCATAATTACCTTTCACTTTGCCAAATAAGTACTGCCGTATTTACAGCATAATCTCGAAGTACTTCAAAATCGGTTTGAGAAAGGAATTGACTATAAAGTACACCCTCACTGAACAAAAATCGATTTCTTTCATTTTCCCACAATTTAATTTGATCAGCTATTGTAGGCGGGAGAGTAGGCGGTCCAGCCTCAATCATTTTACTATGAGCATGTTGCTGCAAATAACTAGATAAAATTCCATATATTTTTATTTGATGCTAAATATTTCTATATTTCAATCCACGCACTTATAAAATTACTTACCCTACAATTTGGGCTGCTGTAATCCCACTTTTTAGAGCCTGTCTGACAGAATCTCTTGTCAGGATCGATACCACCAGATTTGGAAATCTAAAATATTATAGAACTTTGATGTTTCCGCTTACATGTCACAAATGTTGCAGAATTTTAATGAAAAGTTAAAAAAGCTGTACCTATATAACATTTCACAGAATAAACCAAGGAGCGCAACCTGTAAATTTGAATTAGTGTATGCATACACCCTGTAGTTTGTTTCAACAACAATGTAGCCTTCCTTCTTCAGATCACTGGAGAGTGGTTTATTTTGTCCAGTGGCAATATTTAAGGCTAATCTGGTAGGGTAGAATCTTCCTGCTTTCCGCTTACGCTGATAAACCAAACCAAATTCACGTAGGTGTTGCAGAAAAGTTAGAAGTCCTTCCGACATGCCCTCGGTACTGTAATCCTTGCCAAGTGTAGAAAAGTTCAATTGGAACAAAAAAGTTAAGCACTCGACAAGGTCTAAGCCTCTGGCCTCGATGGTATCTAAATATTGTAAAATAAAATACCACACCTGTAAAGTAAATAAATTCAAGTATAAAAGTTGTTGTCCAAATAAAAATAAAGTAATGCATTTTTAAAGGTAAGATATATGTACCTGAGAGGCAGTATCGAGTAAAAGAAATTGAAAACCAGCTTGTGTAATCACAGGACTGCCATCTTCTTCATCGAGTTTCATTAGTCCAGCATGGAGCAAAATTCTAACTGCATCAGCAGATATTCCTAATTAAAACAAATATATTCTAATTTATTATTATATTATAATTGTACTATTGCATCTCATAAACCGAAGCATTCAAACCTTCTTGTTGCTGCGAGCCCACCATATAATGTAAGACACATTCCCAGCGCTCTAAAGCATACGAATCAAGAAAAGCAACATCTCTAGGTTTGCTGTCAGTCTCTAGTTGATTAGACATAGTCCATGGTTTTCCACCTCCTAAAAGTACAATCTTCAGATTCTTTTTAAAGATTGAATTTAATATCCATCCAGGTAGGCCCCCAGGAATTGAGGCTTCATTCCACACATTCAATTCATTAAGAACTTGTACAACTCTCTGATGCTCTTCGGAATGAAGTTTCGAACACCACGAAGCTATGACTGCCTGTGGAACAGGCTGTTCCACAAAAAGTAATCTCATAACATAGTGGCGAGCTATTTCAGGAAGTTCACGGAACACTGCCAGACATATTGGAGGATTATGGTAGAGTTTATTCAAAACATCTGGTGGTCTTGATTTGAGATATTCATGGAGATTTTTACACCGTAATCCTGTAGGTCTCAACAAATTTTTCCCACTTATCGTGTTGGACATCTTATCTTTTTTATTATCAGAATTTTACGATATTTATTATTTAATATTTAAAATAATTAGCTTAATAGTCTTTTTTGTTGTCATACTGAAACATTCACCAAATTCTGTTATTGATTAAATAGATGCCTGTTGATATTAACCTAAAATATTCCTTTTTCGTTATTTTTTAAATTATTTTATTTTCTCTAAAAAAGACAATGTAAACAATAATTATAAAACGTTTTCCCTTTTTATTGAATTAGGATCGACTGTAAATAATTGAAAAAAGGGAATCACTTCTCAGGTGTGATCACCAAACTATACCCATGGAACGCGACACACTAGTAACAGCGCGAGCCGAAAAAAATAGGATTGAATAGGATTCTTATAGTGGGATCCAACTTTATATAAGCGTTTTAGCCAATGAGGTTCCTAGTTTTGGCGTCTCGTTTCCATAGATACTGTACACATCCAGGCAAGAGGCATACATACCGTTGAGTGTAGGTATATAGGTATAGATATCAAAGGACTTGGTGGGAGTATGTAAAAAATATACTATAGCAAAATTCTAGTTCTAGGTAGTAGGCGCTCCTAAAAACCATTAGTAACGCTCTGAGCGCCTAATTCCACGGGACATTTGAAAAACCCATACGATGTTCCTTGCTGCTGGGTTCCGTTGATAAAGAGTGGAAACTCACCTTGCGTCACCTCACCACAAAATCTCGTAAAAAGGAAAGCGTATTTAGAACGAATGCATTTTTATTTGATGTCAATATTCTTTAATAAATAATAATGTAGTAAATATGAAAATATTCATTCTCATTCGTTTCTTCCATTAATTGGTCATAAAGCTATTCGCGCCTTTTTTTTTTTCAATTTGGTTTCCTGTTAGCCCCAAACGGATTGCACCAATCAAAACGCGTCCCCACTTTCGCCAGACTCTTAAGGCCGAAGCATATAAAATTCCATAAACCATAAGCAGAATGCAGATAAATGGCGCATGCGCTCTTCAAAATGTCGAGTTAGCAGTGCGCGTGCGCGTGCGCTATGCCTCTGCATTCTGCTTATGCCTTATGGAATTTCAACCCACATAAAAATCCATAGTCCATAAGATCCATTAAGTACAAACTGGCATCAACAAACGCGAACAAAAAGTGAATAGCACCAAAACATTCTACAAGAAATTGAGTAAGTTCAAAAAAAGCTTTGAAATATGAGTTTTCACTATCTAACGTTTGAACTTATCCAATTTCTTGTAGAATGTTTTGATGCTATTCACTTCTTGTTCGCGTTTATTGCAGTCTGTTGACGCCAGTTTGTACGTAATGGATCCTATGGATTTTTATGTGGGTTGAAATTCCATAAGGCATAAGCAGAATTCAGAAGTATAGCGCACGCGCACTGCTAACTCGATATTTTGAAGAGCGCATCCACTATGTATTTGCATTCTGCTTATGGCTTATGGATAGCATTTTATGTGCTTCGACCTTTATCCTTTCTCTTAACGCTAAAAGAGAGGTATGAATAAGGACCTATGTCTTTTCTATTTGTATCAGGGGGTTGACACTCCAATGGGCTATAGTGGGTGCTTTCCATTTACTGGCACAAGTCGACTCAAGTCGACTTGTGTCGCCAAAAGTGCTGTCCATTTGATTAGTGTCGCCGTGTGTCGGCGGCACAAGTCGACTCGGGAAGACTGTGTTGGGTGCTTTCCATTTACATGACTTTTGTGTCGACTCGTATCGACTCTCATAAACTCACCCATCTAACAGAGTCTTCCCGAGTCGACTTGTATCGCCGACACACGGCGACACAAATCAAATGGAAAGCACTTTTGGCGACAGTCAGTAAATGGAAAGCACCCGTTAGAGGTGTGAGTTTATGAAAGTCGATACGAGTCGACACGAGTTAACACCAGTCGACACAAAAGTCATATAAATGGAAAGCACCCAGTGAAACATAGAATAGTGATATAACCTCCCGATCAGATGGCGCTGCTGCTCGTGCTAACAGTCTATAGGATAGGAGTGCCGTGTCTCCAATAAGTGGTCTGTGGGTTTATTCAAGCAACCATGCTGCTGTCGCTGAATTCTTAACCTATGTAATTTCTTGCAAGTGTTGTACATTGAAAAATTTATTACTACAAATTGTATTGTATAGGTTTGTTATTGTTATAAGAAAATTGAAAATGAAAGACAAACATCCTACTAAGGTAATACTTGAATATTGTTTTTAGTAATAAGCGAACTAACCTAAGACTAACCTTTATATATGTATTCTTATAGTTTTAATATTATGTACATAAAAAATAAACTAAATTACTTTTTTTTTTATTGTAATGCTTTTACACATTATACCTTTGGGACTTTCAGTTGGATGTTAAAAATGAGGTTACTCTGAATGCAGAGGAAATTAATGACTGTGAAAATGTGAATGAACGCGCGATTGCTGGAAAAAGAAAGACTAATAACGATGAAGTTATACCTAAAAAGAAAGAAAAATTCAATAAGGACTTATATGCAGCACCAACAGCAGAAGAATTAAATCAGCTTCGAGAAACTGAAAATTTGTTCCATTCAAATCTTTTTAGACTTCAAATAGAAGAGGTTCTCTCCCAAGTCAAAGTCAAAGATAAATATAAAAAGCTATTTGATGCCTGGTTCATCAAATTCAAAAAGTACATCGACTCAATTGAGGAAACAGAAGAATGTCCAGTTAGTGATATTTTTTTTCCTATATATTGCAATCGTTGAATATTTTCCTATATAAAATCATATATGTTATATGTAGAAGATGTAAATATTTTACTTCATAAATTATATATTTCTCAAACTTCTATAATATCACTTAAATTGATATTATTGCAGCTCATTGAGGAAGAGTCATTACATAAACTTGAGGCTGTAGTACCAATTATCAACATTCCTGAACAGAGAAAAGGGACATATTGTTTCAAAAAACCATCTTCGATATCCATTGTGGGGTCTTATGCACTTGGTACAGTTATAGGACCCCAGGTTTCTGTTGATATATCTGTAGAAATGCCATCATGTCTATTTCAAAAATTAGACTATAAAAATTATCGTTATATACGAAAGAGAGCCATATATTTGACGTTTATTGCTTCGAAAATCAAAGAAGATTTAGCAGAATCAATCAAATTTGTGCATGATGGAGAAAACCGTAGACCTTATTTAAAACTTATTCCTGCAGGTAGTCTAGGGAAAAAGTACACAATTTTTGTGAAAATTACAGCACAAGAGAATAGCTTCAAACTAGGTCGTTTTCATCCCATGAAAAATGGGGTACGACCTAATTGGATCTTCAATGAAAGCACACAAGATGGTATGTTACTAAATCTGTGTTTCTTTAAAGTAAAACCTTCATCTAAGTATCAAATCAATATTTTTTTTTTAATAGAATCTCTGATACCAACACCAAAATATAATACTCTCATTCTTTATGACTTGGTTGCCTCAGAATCTAATTATCGTAATTCAAAAATCTTAAGGGAATATCCCAGTATAAGGGATGGCATAATTTTACTTAAAATATGGCTGACTCAAAGGTGTATGACTGATGGTTATGATGGGTTCAATGGACACGTTCTAACCATGTATGTATTGTATCTGTTATATACAAGGAAATTAAGTACTTTCATGAGCAGCTATCAAATCATTAGAAATGTTTTCAACTCTTTAGGTAAGATTGATCTTATTGTTTATTATTTAAAACTCATTTAATCTTATCTATTGTTATAATCATTTGTATTATAATTGATATTTTAGCAAACAGTGATTGGTGTCACGACGGTATCAGTATGTGCCAAGATGATGGCATGCCAACTAGGATTTCAGAGTATCACAAGTATTTTGATTGCGTCTTTCTGGATGCTACTGGCTACCATAATATTGCTGCTAATATATCTACAGAAACTTTTAATTGGGTCAAAAATCAAGCAGACATTGCTATAAAATGTTTAGATAATGCACACATGGATAGCTTTCAAATTCTTTTCATGAGAAAAATACCATTTCATCGAGCTTTTGATAATGTTATACGGTAAGTCATGTTCAAAATAGTTTTACTACTGTATCAAAAATTTTTTAGCATTGTGAATTTTGTAAAAAAAATCAGGTTTCACGATACTGTTGCTTTGGAAAGTATAGTGGATGAAAAATCTTCCTACATGGACAGAGTCGATTTTGGTACCAATAAGCGTTCACAAGTTGTCAAACTACTCGTGTCAGTTCTTAAAGAAGGTTTAGGAAAGAGAGTATCACTTATAACTGTATTACCAAGTAATAAAACAGAGTGGGAAGTTACTGAAAAGCCACCAAAAACAATGGGATTTATCTTTATTGGCTTACAGTTAAATCCAGAGTTTTGTTTCAACATAGTTGAAAAAGGACCACCTGCTAATTTACCAGAGGTAAAAATAAATACTGTATAACTGAAATAACCAATAATTAAATAATAGTTTCAAAAATAAAATGTAAATAAAAGAGCAAGTAACTTCATGAATGCAGGCTTTGGAGTTTCGTAAATTTTGGGGTGAGAAATCTGAACTTCGTCGGTTTCATGATGGCTCTATTTGTGAGGCCATTGTCTGGGGACAAGGAAAAACACTAACTGAAAAAAGACAAATGTGCAAAAGAGTTGTGACGTTTTTACTGAAAAATAAATTTAATATATCTGAGATGCAGTATATTTACATGGCTCATGAGTTAGAATGCTTCCTTCGTCTTCCAAAAGTAAGTTGAGAAGTAAAATCTATTATTTGTGCGGTGGATTACAGGTTTTTGGTGTAAGCACTTTTGTTTCAGATAAAAATAACAGAATTTCAATATGGAACTGGAGAAGAAGCTACTATTAGGCTGATACACGTATTTAATTCGTTGGAAAAGGAATTAACCTCCTTAACTGATTTGCCACTTACGATCAGTGGTATTCAAGGATCAAGTGCTGTGCTTCGATACACTGATGTTTTTCCTCCACTGGCAACTGTGCATCTACCTGGAAAAAATCTTGAGGATCGTGAGAACTGTTATATTTTCAGAAATGAAAATCTTAGCAGAGTACCAAGACTCGTTCCTTGCATAGAAGCTAGCATTCAACTTTCTGCAAGTGGAAAATGGCCCGATGAGATTGAAGCTGTACGAAAGGTCAAGACTGCTTTTCACATACAGATTGCCGAATGCCTCAGAAAGAATAATCAACTAAGAACCCAAGCTAGTCCACACTACGTAGACGTTCTTAAGGTAATTGCTATAGAATTTATTATGAATAATAAAAACCTGTTAATGAGACTGTTGCAAATGATATTTTTGAATTATCAGGAAGGTTATGTGTTTCGTCTGACTGTTGCACATCAAAAAGAAATAAATTTACTGAAGCAACAAATAGATGAGGACGGAGTGATCAAATATAGGGATAATGAAAAATCGATAGAGCTGGAAAAGAAACTTTTTCATCTACCAAAGATAACAGGAGCGCTTCATGGGTAAAATTATTATTCAAAGTAATAAAATATTAATTGTTGTCGTACTAATCATTGTTTATACAGTTTGCATTCACAAGAACCATCTTTCGGCCCCACGTGTTGTTTGGCCAAGAGATGGTTGTCCTCCCAACTCTTGGACAATTCCCACATACCAGACATCGTAGTAGAACTCCTGGTGGCTTTTATGTACCTCATACCAGAACCTTATAGACCCGCACAGCATCCTCAAGTCGCATTTTTAAGACTACTGGAAACATTTGCTAGAAATAATTGGTCGACTGACCCTGTCATTGTCAATTTTAACAATGAAATGACTCGTAAGTATTAATATCGTACAACTCTAAAACCATTAAGTATCCTTCAGAGTATTATTACAAATTATGATTTCAGGGGAGGAAATAGTTACTGTTGAAAACATTTTTAGAACTTCTCGAGACTCTCTGCCAGCACTATTTATTTCTACACCGTATGATCATCAAAACTCGATATGGACAAGTAAAGGTCCCAATCAATTGATTCTGAATCGTATGGCTTCACTAGCTAGAGAATCATTAAAAATCATTGACACGCAGATTGAGTCTTGCACAGAATTCAAATGGAAACCAATGTTTCAACCCCCATTGTCAGAATATGACTGTTTGATACATTTGAAACCATCAATGTGTCCTAGAAGATTTCAAGCAATTGAATTGGGATCTGATCATCCGGTCATAGACTGGCATACCTACAAGTATCATCATCGGCAGAAGATTCCAATTGTGAACTTCGACCCAGTACAGTACTTTCTAACTGACCTGCGAGTAAGTTCATTCAATATACGTATCATTAAAAATTTCATGATTTCATTCAGATTGATTTCCACAGTTAAAACCCTTGTTTCATGCAATTGGGTTTGTGGGGCCTAGGAAATTAATGAAACTTAGTAAACTTTTGAGAACAGTATGAAGAATTAGTAAAATAAAAAAAAGTATCTTTTTTCTATAAATCAACCTTTCATAGTACTCACCATGATTTACTTCCTAATAATAACTTTTTTTAAATAACCACTTTTATCGATAACAAACAACTTGATTATCAAATGAAAAGTCATTTTCTTCGACACTACACATCAAGTCATGAAGATGAACGCAATCAAATCTTTCACAAATATTAAAAATAAAAAATTTCTTTTTAGATTGGCTACGACAAGTATGCGTTGTTCTTTCATGACACTTATGGCGGTTCAACAATTGGTGTTTTGCTGAGACCAGACAGTTTGGATCACAAAGATTTCAAAGTTTCCAATGTGGACTGCAGAATACTGGATGACAGTGGAAAACTGTTACTAAACGTGTCGACTATGATTGAGGATTTTTATATACTTGGAAAAGGATTAGTGGAAAGTATAGATGTACAGTCCAAAAAGATTTCAATGAATTGAATTTAAAATACTTATTTTCTGGATAGCATTGTAAACAACAAATGTATATGTATATATAAATTTAATTCATTAAGACATCCCATATCTTATGTAGTCCTTAAAAAAACACTGATAATGAGAATATTACCATAGACCTAACAGTGAAGATAATAATAGGAATCTTTTGTACTGTATATTTATAAGTAAAGATAGGACTGTTACTGTTAACAGTATGGCGCGCTATCAGTATAAATAAGAAAATGATTGCCATTATAAAATTTGTATATTCCTTTTTGGTCTCCTGATTTTTTCGGTGACTGAACGGACAACTGAAAAGACTATTGTAATAATAGTTCCATTTTGAGAGGCCATCTCTTTCCGAATCGAAATGTTAATAAGTTCCCTTAAATTAAAACTGATGTCGTTTTGAATGTGACGTCATTGGTCCCTGCGCGATCTGGGGGTCGATTGTGTAACTCAAATGTCATATTGCCAACTCGTTCGCACCGATGCTTTGCGAAAAGGACGCAACGAGCGACGCTTTGGCGTTTTTCTCACACCATAGTACCCTTTCTGTTGCGCAGATAGTCTGAGATGCGCAAATGCTCCTGTCCACTTTCCTCTCTTAATGACACCATTATATGTATTCAAGATTACATTTTCTTTTCAAATTTGTATATATCTTTATGCATTTCAAAAATAATGAACTTACAAATGAAATTTATATGCGTTTAAACATTTTCGATAACGCAATATGTTTTTATGATTAGCGACATCACAATGCGTTTATATTTTATATCTGTAACAATATAGATTTGAGTGCTTAGAGCGTCTTTAAGGAGGTTGGAGCGCTTCACGCTCGTTAGATCAATGCTAAATTTTAGTATTCGTTTTTGCAAATTTTATACATTATATAATATTGGTTGAGTGTCATTTGTATTACTATATGTGTTATAAATTTAGAGAAACATTAATGCTGATTGATTTGCAACAACATTAACTAATTAACGTTAATTTCCGAAAGATATGTTCTCGTTAAGTTTTTTCCAAGTATAATCCGTAATTCTTTACCGTTTTAAATACGGGACCGCTTTTTCGATTTCTCAAAAGATGATCTACCAATTCGCCATTTAAGTATTGGGTAGTACTGACCGTTTAAAAATGACAATCTGTTGTTTACCCAGCGAAAAAATGTCTTCACAAACAAATAGCTATAATTATTAAACAGGTAATATTATCAAATATGTAGGCGATAAATTTGTAAAGAGTTATTTAGGAAACAGAATGAGCCATGCCTCATTATAATGAAAAAAGATATACGGACTATTCTTTAAACAAAATTTGACAAAAATATGTCTGTCGTAATCGGCATTGATCAGGTGATATTATTGTAAGATGATCGTTTCTGTGAGTTATGGGCACATGTTATAATACAATTAAGCCTTGTGATTTTGTATTCTTTCAGAGGTTTCAACTTAGCCAATTTTTTTGTCAGGAGATAGTCATCCATACGACCGATTTTGTTAATGTTGAGAAATTTTAACTTTAATCAAATATTTCTCTTTCACGATATTCTTTAATAGTAACTGTATTCGAACTCTAAGCTCACGTTGTTTCCTCTTATTTAACATCGGTCGAATTGTTACAGCAGACTAATGAAGGCACGTTCAGCTCCTCCTTTTATAAGAAACTCTCCTTTGTTTTAAAAGTTAAAATGGGGATGAGAGATTTCAGAAAGTTCTAGGAATCAAATCACCGACAGAAATTTTTGGAATCAATGTTAAGCTCGATGCATCTTCCAGACGAAGGGACTTACGCTCTAGAGTATTCGGATGAACTTTAGCCCTCCTCCGACGAAGTTGCGTCGCGCGCTTACGTATGTATCTCCTACGAGTAATTTGACACCTTGGAGCATGAGGACTGCATTCTCGATGCACGACTCTGCGAGATAACGTTCGGTATTGCGCATTTGAACAACCGATATATAGATTTTTCTAGAATGACTTTGAGCCGGCCACTGCGCTTACAAAAAGGTTGCGAGAAGCGTCTCGATTTGCACGAACCTGCACGCAGGCTTCCTGGAATCGAATGGCTGACGAGAGCCAACAAATTTCCTAGAATCGATGCTGCTGCATCCTCGATGCGCAATTTTGCGAGATACGTTCAAGGTCAAACTGACTGAAGGCTGCCGTCAGTAATCTACACGGGTCAGGGAGGGAGGGAGGAAGGAAGGGGGTTTATCGAAACTTCTGGACGGCTCCGCGGTGTGGAGGGCAAGGAGCTCCATCAAAACGTCGCTCGAGAGGACCGTCGGCTCTGGGAGCGGCCCTCCGCGACTTAACGTGAACGCGGACCGACGAAGCTTCTAGAATGTTCCAGAAGGTTCTCGATAGTGTGCAATTTCTAGAATCGAGCGCAAGATTCCCCGAATGAGACGCCAAATTCTTAGATTCCCCCATAAATTCCTAAAAAATAGGGGTCTCGGTGACGTCACTTCCGGAAATCGTAGAGCTCACGACGGCAGCTTCTTCTAGTGTCGCTAAATGTCTGTTACAGGAATCCTGGTCCAGAACTCTCAGAGCTATACTACTAAAATGAATTTGGCCAACGAGCCATGGAACTATTAAGGGGCTATGCACGTGCGCGAGTTATTATGAAGGCAAGATTCCTTTAAAGTATAGTTTCTAGCGGGTATCAATAAAACTTTGTAAAACCAATAAAAATATTTAACACTAATTTGACTAATGTGAGACACTCCAACCTTCTTAATATATCCCGTTGAGCAATAAAAGCTTGCGATATCCCTTCAAAAAACACTTACGTGTAAAAATCTATGTCAAGTAAAGCAGTGCTGTGAATTCCTCTAACAAAAAATATTGAAATCATATTATTAATGTCAAGTACATAAGGCACTACATATCTGCTTATTATATAATCTAGCACTGGCCCATCCTTTTAATTATATTTTAAAAATTTCCTATAACGTTTTCTCGTATCTAATTATGATGTAATGGTCAATTAATAATTAATAAAACTTTAGGTGATTTTTTATCGAGTACTAATTGGAGGGACCGTGCTAGGAATTCCAAAGTACTTACTTTGAACATACTAATAGTATTCTAAGACTGTATGTTTATTTATATAACACTACCATGTTTTCCTCGATTTTCGGTGCATCTACACAGGGAGTAAAGTAGTACTTTTAACTTAAGCCCTAGAAGTCCGACGAGGGATTAAAAGTGTACTTTTAAAAATGAAAGTTGCTTTTTTTTTCTCGTCACCGACGAGGAGAATCGTAAAACACACTTTCAAGTGAAATTGTATGAGATTCAAATGAAAACGTCGATATAGTATTGTTTGTTAAAAAAAAGGATATAAATAAATAAAGAATTAGAATCTCGTAATTTATGTTAATAATCATTTAAAAACTACGTTTAGTGTCCCTGGGGGCTCCTATCCCCAACCCCCCGGGGGGTCGTCCTCCACCCCCGCGAGGGGCTCTGCCTCTTGCCCCACAGGGGGTGCCACCCCCGTGCTCCAATAAGAAACACTTTTCGCCTATAATAAAATTTCCGCGTAACAACAACGTTCCAATACAGAAGCTCGGAAAACAGGATGTTTTATATAAAGTATCGTGTGCAGCTCGGGAGTAAGCCTTTTAAAACCGCGTGCGATGACGCCAATACTCGTCTTCGCCTCGTGCGCTTCATGCGCTCGTCTACGACTCGTATTTAAAACATTGCACTTGACCTTAAAAGTGCCATTTTACCCCCTTGATACACAATGTACTATATCAGGCTTTTATCGTGGTTATTTTTGGCAAGTCATTGTTAATATGTATGCTCTATATATAATGTTGAGTTTGATTTTGAGTTTGAAGACTGGCATAATGAACGCAAATTTATATTAAGTAATGCACGGAGCCGCCAAACAGTACTCGATAAGGAATCACCTAAAGTGTCAACATGAGTGTGACAGAACGCTATTGGTTGTCTAGCAAAAGATTTTATATTTACGTTTCTATGGAAAATCCTCTATTCCTAGACTAAAATAATTACACAGATAAGCACATATGCTTCATTTCCAAGAACGGAGCACTTTATAGGAGCAGGACGACGATTGAGCTCAACTATGAAGTCGATGTGTTGGATAATCCTAGATTGGTTCTAAATAAAGCGATACGTAATCAAATAGGAAAACCTAGTGGTCGTTTGGACGAAGAGATGATAAAACATCCTGTGTGGTCGACTTGAGCTAGATACAAGACTAACATTAGTGATAAGGTTGTCAGGACTTACGTGGATGAAATCGTTAGCAATGGTTTCAATAATAGTCATGTGGAGATTGATGGTAATTGAGAGATCTGTTATGGACGAGTTAATTTTGACCACTTAAATTTCCCAATGTTACCGTTACAATGAATTACTTGAAATCAAAACGATTTCTTGCCACTCCCTGGATTTATCCATTTATTAACAAAGATTGTGATCCCTCCCTGTTTTCGGGGGCATTAAAAAATGGTTACTTTCGCTAAGAATCTTCAGGATAAAGATTAGGATGCAGCTGCGATTGACTTCACAAAACCAAAAGCGATGACTTAGTGGATAGGAAGATTGAAGAATATTCACAGTCCCTCAGGAATATCAACCTTCGATTATGTGACCAGTACCGCTACAAACTTTGGTAACTTGACCGAAGTCAGAGTTGCTTGAGGGATGCAAGACCGCTCCATTTTTGTCAGGATAATCGACAAGGATACTCGCTGGACCTGGAACAACGAATTTTGTACTTTAATTACAACGCTTCTTCAGATGAACATGAATGGTTACGTCCATGTCCTACCTGATATAATCGGCGGAGATGGATACTTGGATAAATCGGTAAATGGCACCGTGTACCCACCTAAGGAACTCTTCAAAAAATGGTTGCAGGTTAATGTATTTATGTCGTCCTTACAATATTAATTTGTACTCTGGGATTTTGGTGATAACGAGATAAGGCTTAATAAATTATCGACTTTGATCATTCTCAGTGGAACCTCCGGTTTATAGACAATTGCAATTTCAAGGAAATTTACTGATCTTCATGCTGAGATTACGTTGATAATCTTGAAACTCATAAATCAGTGAATAGCTACTGGTGCACCACTGAATTTACCAATATGGTGGATAGATCCAACTAATCCAGAAGCACGCAAGATCAACGACGCTAAAATAGATTAATCGTTAATATAGCTATATAATTATCGAATATCTGTTTTCAGAGTTTAGTAGCCAAATGGAAAATGGAAAAGGTCCTATTTGACTGCGCGAGTACAATGCGGCTCTGGATATTTTGCCATACTTTTATAAACTATAATACTTATCTAAACTAGAAACTATTTAAACTGTGGTAGCTGCAGAAACGGAAGCTTGTTTAGAAAATGGTTAAATCGTTTATGTTTTTTCTTTGGAGTCAGTCAAGATGAGAACGTTGTATAAAAAATAATACTGATTCATTAATTAACTACAAGCAGAGATCGTATTTCTGTATTCAGTTTTACTATGACAGTGTCGTCGATGGTATAACTTCCTGTCTTTAGAAGGGAATCACGTTCCTCTATGAGCGTTCTCAATCTCTCATCGCGTTCTTCGGATTTACTAGACACTTCCGACCTTGTTACACTGCGATTGAAGTTACAGCGTAGTGATTCACTTGCAGACAAGTTTTGTTCTTCTATATCCTTACGCAGGATATCTTGTTTCGGTCTGATCACATCGATTTCCTTCTGAATTTGCCCTAGGAGGATTTGATCGTTGGTCAACGCTGTAGTATCAGCTGTGAGTATTTCCTCAAGACTGCAAATAGTAAAGACAGTATAATTATGAAAAGATGATAGTTCACGATGAGAAGCGACGATTATGTATTAACCCGGATCATTCATGCTATCGAAAAATCCATTAACTTTAGTTCCTATATTTAAATCTTAGTAAAAAAAAAAAAGTTTCAAAATTTGTTTTATTAAATTGTGACAGTTTAATTTTATAGTTAATATCCGGGAAACATCAAGGAATGTTTTCAGATTTGTTGAAAATGATAAGATTACATAATGTGTTACGGAAATGAGAGACCCATGTGTGGCGTTAATGAGTTCTGAAAACGGCGATGGAGATCTTAGCTTAATTTTTCAGAAAAATACTTACTCCAAATTTTGTAATTCCTCCTTGCTATTTTTTATTTGCACCTCCAAAGCTTTCTGATGATCCGTTTTCATTCGATGTATTTCTCGGACTGCCTTGCCCCATTGTTCTTTGAAGAAGGTCTTACTACGCTGTGCAGTGTGCAATTTTTCTTCAAGAGCCTTCAGATCCTGAAGTAAAGTTGCAGTCTGATCTTGCGTAAGGGAACCCTTGTGAAACTTCTCAAGCTGATTAGTTTGTCTTTCTACAATTTCATGCAGTTTTTCATTTTCTTCCTTAAGAGATTTGAGTTCCGCTGTAAGAAGTTTTCTGTCCTCCTCCATGGAAATTAGCTGAAATAATTCAAAGATTCTAAAGATCTAATGATAAAGTACATATTATTAATTTCGATGAAGTTCAATATTAACCTTTGACTTTAGATCTTCCTCCATTTCTTTGGAAGCTTCTCGAAGTTCCTTTAACTTCCTCTCGTATTTCCATTGTAGATCCTCATTAGCTTTTTTTAATCTAGCTTCCTTTTCCAAACTTTTGAGCCTTCTATTACGCAAGTCTTCAGTAGCATTGTTCAAACTGTTTGCCAGCATTTTGCATTGTTCGACACTGCAGGCCAATTTGTTTTCCAAACTTTCACGTCTCTTCTGCCATTCTTCGCTGAGTAAAGAAAGGTGACGTTCTTCCTTCCTTTTGAGCTATATTTTCGACTGTGTTAAACCTACAACCTCAGGTACCAACTTAGTTTTACATACCTCGGTCCGGAACATTTTCTGTTGATGTTCTTTCCAAGTTTCCAGCTCGTCCACAATTTTGTAAGCCAAACCATCATTCAGAACGGGATACTTGGTGCAGCGTTCTTCTTTAGTACCTTGCCCAAAATCTCCGGCAGGATTTCTGTGAGAATCTATTTCCTGATTGACAACACGTTCAGTCTTTCCAATACTAGTGGATAGTATGGAACTATTTTGAAGTTTTTGTTGTCTTAGATCCGCCATGGAGCATGTATTTTTTAAACCCACGTATTGAAGACTTAGATGTATGTCCACATAAGGAGGGTTTTCGTCATTCTGATTAAAATTTTCTAATTTCAGATAGCAACGATGGTCTAAGGTCGCACAGGAATTCGTAAACAATTTCAGAAATTCCTGAATGTCACTGGATGGTACCAGAGGTCGTAGATCGATTTCGGATCTACCTAAAGTACCTTGATCATATTGCAATGTCATTAACAAATAGGGCTTTTCTTGTAAATAATTCTTTAAAGTAGCTAACGAGCTTCTGATTCTTACAACAACCTTCTCATTTAACACCCACGTTTTTTCAATGTTATTCTTAACTGGTTTAAGCTTTACGTCGTTCTCTAAAACCTTATACCAGAAACAGATTTGGTCCTTTGATTCACTAGGCACTTGTTCCAGAAAGTCGAAATTAGATGCAGTTCCTGCAGTAATATTAAGCAGGAACAAATCACGACAGGTAGTCAATGGTCCTAGTTGTATTAAACGTTCATCGTTTATAAGACGTGGTGTCATATAAGAATTTGCATCAGGGCCTTGCAATTCTGAATCATTTTTAAGCTAGATATAAATACAATCTGAGTAGACATGATTTTGTAAATACTTGTTCTTGAAAATCTCAAACTTTTTTACCTCCAAAGATGGACCAGCTACATGCTCCTCGACAGTTAATGCAAGTAGCAGTTGAGGTGCATAAGGCTTCAATTCACTATGTACACCAGCTAATTTGTGCCAACTTGTCTTTGCAATAGAATTGCCATGTTTTAAAAGAACTTGTGCCGATCGCAATCCTAGCAGAATATAGCCAATCCTGTCCTTTGTTGCATTTTCCTTGAGAAGAAAACATTCAACTTTTAAGGGTGTCTGTCCGGAACGCATTCTAGAATTGAGGAATACAAGTACAAAACAACACAGGTACTCCGCCAAAAATATTTCTTGATAAACAAAAGATCTGTAACAACGTCAATACATACTTTCTCAGAGTATACTTGTCGATCTCCCAGACCAAGTCTGTGCCATATTGAGGTTTTGGATTTGATTCAATACAGTCTGTTTCTAAGCTATGACCATCGAGTGTAGCAGCGACAAATGTTGAATTGGTAACAAGTTCAAATCCTTTACCTTCATTAAATGAAAATAGGTTAGATCCCTGAAGATAAAGCAGGAAATATAAATTACTTGTCTTACCTTCTCGAACACTTAATACAATTTGAACGTTGGATCCCGTGAGATCCTCCATTCGTTTAGCATCAAAAGAAAATGCATCAAAAAGAAAAAATGAAAACAGATGCTTAGAAAATGTCGCGCAATCATTCGCGGTTTATATACGGTACCATGGCAACCAGGAGGTGTCAACTCTCTTGAAAATCGGTAATGATTGCAGCGCCTCTAGTTTAGAAGCTTCTAATAGAACTAGAAATCCAATATCGTGGATAGCGTCAGCAACAGTGGAAAATAAAATAAAAAAAAAAAGTTCTCAGTGGAACTTAAATATAAGATTCTCTTGTCATTAGATGGACTTTTTACCCAAGTGCTACTCATTCCTACTTATTTTTAAATGAGGAAACCTATATTTACGTTATGACCCACGTTTAGTGTTTAGGGTTTCAGGCTTAGGGCTTAATTCGGTTTACTTATTACTAATTTGATTAAATGCTAAATTATTCATATAGTTTTCTGTCGCAATTATCTTTTGAATAAAGATAGAGACACTCATGTCGGCGTCAGATAATCAGATGAGTCAACACGCTGGTGGTGCGCTCAGTTATTTCCTTACAGATGAACTTTTCCAGTGTCCGACGATTTCCTATACCAGTTGACATCCCCTGATGGAAACGAACAAAGGTAACGAAGATGTAACCAGACAGAAAAGGAAGTAAGCTAGGGGGTCGACTGCGTATTTTCACTGTGGCGAAAATACGAAAAGTGAATATTGTTAGCTAATCGCGTATTAGGGTCAAAATAAGAGAAGTAGAATGATTAGCTAACAGTAATTTGCTTTTCGTATTGTCGGCATAGCGATAATAGTCAACCGACAACCTTGTGTCAGGTACTAAGAATATTCCAATCTATTATCCTTAAACTGTCCAATTAGTAACATACGGTTTATTTCAAAATTGAAATTGTCATAGCATTCCAAAAAGTGTAGTTAACAAATTCGTAAAATTACAAAAATAACGCTTTTGCGTATAATGTTGTATAACATATTGTCTAATCATCTGTTTTATAGTATAATATAATATACATATAATATCTGATATACACATATATATATAATAATTCATCAGATAACAGACTGAATTCTTATATTTGAAGACAAACCCAGATAAAATGTACTCAATTTAAACTCAAACTGCACTAAACTAGTGATTCCTTAATTTCTTTTATTTGAACTTGCCGCTCAATCCTAGTGAGACAATTTATCACTAGGCCGCGACATAACGTATTATATATTGAAGTAGAAGCTTATTGTCATAAGTTCGTTTATCTTACCTATAATTTTTGCATTTTTCAAAAAGGACAAGGCTATTATGTACTCAATTTGAAATCATAATGTAAAAATGCATGTGAAAGAATAGTATGAAAGTGCACTGCATCAATAATAAGAAATAATTCCTTGTCGCAGCTAGTATTTAATAAAAGAGATTGGCCAGGCATAGTAAATTCAGATATGTATCAAATAATAGTCTTCTATAGAATGAAGAAATTCAAGATAAGTAAAGATAAAAGATGAGGTCGGAAATCGCGTAAGAGTACATTTTCAGTTTGCACATTACATTTCACTTAATTTTCAAGAATGTATCGTGTGCAGTAATAATTATTATTTCTAATCCCTCACTAAGAAAAATTTTTTTAAGAAACTTAGATCAGAATACAGAGTGTCTGATTGTGTAAATATTTATAAAAACATGAAATCTTGTAAACTACCAAAATACAATCATTAGCTAGAAACATTTTATCCATGTCAAACCTGATTCCCGGTGAGTCAGTTATCGACATTCCTTTGTGAGTTTTCACATGGTGACGTTCATCCTGACGTATTTTATGCTTAATAGAGATAAGATTTGCTTGTTACCTATTCATACCTACATTGCGAACCAATCCTTTTTATTTCAGTTTACAGTCGTTCCCAAATTCGCAAACTCGATAGTTCAAAAATAAATTGAGTACTTTCGTCAAGTCGATTTGTTTCACGTGATCATGATATCCTATCTACTATAGGATATCTACAAAGAAATCTTTAGGTATGCCATTGCCGTATAATATAATATTATTATATCCGATAAGCCATGGTGGTGTACCTTATCCAGTGAAGTACACAAAAGCCATAGCACTTTTCATGGGATTTCTAGGTGAAAAGTAACTAGAAAAAAGCACGCAGGAATCGTTCTCGTCTCGGTGGCTGTCATGGCTGACTCATTGTGAGAGGTTTCGAGTGTTGGGGATACGATAACAAACGGTGTGCCACGAGAGATTCGTTAGTTCTATAAATTGAATTACGCTTCGTTGCGAGGGTGTTGTTCTTGGTCTTCTCCTAATTGAAATCCGAGTGAATCGTGCTTGACGAAATTATTTCTGCCGTAAACCGATGCGCAGTTTTTGGCAGCGAAAAGGTGAGGCGATACGGAGACAGTGTGCTTAGCGTGGCCCGTGCCCTCCTTTTTCTAGAGAAAATGAACGGCTTGAGTCTGAGTGAGCTTTGCTGCCTATTTTGCTGTCCACCATGCCCGTCACGGATTGCCGCCAAGCTGGCCTTCTTACCACCAGAACCGACCTACACCTTCGTCGAGGACGAAGGCTCCAAGTTCAGCATATCTTTGTCAGAGCGTGCCGAATGGCAATATACTGAAAGAGAAAAAGAGTCTGTTGAGGGATTTTATGCTAGGACTTCACGAGGAAATAGGATTGCTTGCCTATTTGTACGGTGCTCAGCAACGGCACGCTTCACTATATTATTCTCACATGGCAATGCTGTTGACCTGGGACAGATGTCTAGCTTCTATTTGGGTCTTGGATCAAGGATTAACTGCAATATATTCAGTTATGACTATTCGGGATATGGTGTTTCTGGTGGGAAACCTTCCGAGAAGAACCTGTATGCTGATATTGATGCTGCTTGGCATGCACTGCGCACTCGATATGGAATCAGCCCTGAGAATATCATATTGTATGGACAAAGTATTGGGACAGTCCCTACTGTGGACTTAGCTGCTAGATATGAAGTTGGTGCTGTTGTTCTTCACTCGCCACTTATGTCTGGTATGCGGGTTGCCTTTCCAAATACTAAAAGAACATGGTTCTTTGATGCCTTCCCTAGGTACGTTGATTTTGTAAGTTTGCAAAGGCATTGCTAGATTGAAGAAGGTACTTGATTCTTTTTTTTTTTATTACAGTATAGATAAAGTGCCGAAAGTTACATCTCCAGTCCTGGTCATTCACGGTACAGAGGATGAAGTTATCAGCTTCAATCATGGTCTGGCAATTCATGAGAGGTGTCCTAGAGCTGTGGAACCTCTGTGGGTTGAGGTACGTCATTGATTCATTACAAAGCTCAAGACACTGCATAATAAATCGATACTATTATATTAAAGCATTTTAAATAACCTTATGTCTTAAGTGACATTTCAATCACACTGGAATATAAATTGTCAACTGATGGTAATATCAAAGAATGTTAATTTGTTTGTCCTAATTTCTTTACACATATTTCTTTGCATTGCTTTCATTAGTTTCACCTTGTTCAAATCACAATCATTATCGTCAGATTCTTTTGAAACACTTCATATTCTAACCTAGATTTTTCATAATTCAGGGTGCTGGGCACAATGACGTGGAGCTTTATAACCAATATCTGGAGCGACTGAAACAATTCGTGAATGTAGAACTAGTAAACTGACGGCGACTTAGCCTCTCCCAGAGTCAGGGAGGGCCAGGTGGTGGTGGGCACACTCACGTCAGCAGTCAAGGACATTCTGTATCGAATAATTCGAACACCATAAGCTCAATCTCAACAAGTTCGCCAACGGAGAAGCTCCTATAGCAATCGCCTTCCGCAGGGGAGGTTGCCCCAATCCTTCCCTGTGATGGAGAGCCATCCCCACTCTCCAATGATGAGGCAAACCTCCCACTCGATGAATTGGATACGAGTATCCTAGACAACTCTGAATGTGGACGTAAGTCTTCGGCGTGTAGCAAGAAAAGTGAAGCTGCGATCTATGTTAATGTGAAAGCGGATGAAAAAAAGGTAGTGGGAAATAGCGTCAGCAGAAAGGTGGAATCTAAATATTCTGGAAAGTCTGCCGTGTCTCAGAATATCACTAGGGTAAAGAACACTGACGAAAAATCATCAATTAACACTATAGATTCAAAAAGGAAGTGTACGTGGAACAGTGGCAAAAGAGTGTGTCAGACATCTGAAATATTGAAGGTTCATGAAAGAAGCAGTTCTATGGAAAAGACATGCACAATAAAGAAGAGTCCGTGTAGTCCGTTGAAGAGCTTAGGTTGGTCTCGCGATGTTTGTCGAGGTAGTGGGGATGATCGGCAACCTGGAGATTGCAAAGAAAATATCGAATCTTGTGATAGTCTTGGGTCGAAGATGAGTTCTCAAAAATTTGTGTTAGATTCTCCAGGAATTTTCCATAAAAACTTAGTGAAAATTCAGGTGGAGAATTGCTTTCAAGTTACAGAGAAGACTAATCCTTCATCGTCTGGAGGTACCTCTAGAAAGAACAGTAATTGTGAAGAATTTCAGCCCAAGGCCAATGCTCAAGTACCCATGGTGAACTACAATTCAATCGAAACGGCAGCCGAAGTCGAACGTGACAAGAGCAGTAAGAGGTATTCTGGCAAGACAGCGACCATCGTCCAGACAACTTCTAAAGGTAAAAAATCCACAGACAGTTCAACATCCACTAAGTTTCTTGACTCTGCCAAAAAGTATTTGTGGAGCAGTGCCAAGAGTTCCAAGAGCCAATCATCATCAAACAAAGATATCGATAGATCCAGGCTCCAGGAACATAGCACTGCTACGGAGAAAGTATTGAAAGTTAAGAAATCAGGATGTAGTCCACTGAAGAAGTTGAGTCGATCGTCTCTTACCATTGAACCTGATAAAATTACTATTAATCTGTCCAAGTATTCCCCCTGTGCAAGCAGGCTAGCAGCAAGTTCCAAGATCCTCTCGAGCAGCTCCACCATAAGTCCAGAAAGTCCTCTTCGAGTGGTGAGATCAAGGAGTCCCTCTCGTGTAGAGAACCAAGTATTAGAACTCGACGATAAACCCGTGGAGATGACTCTCAGAGCGAGTCTGTCTCTGAATATTCAGCACTGCCCAAAGTCGACAGCAGCGCCACGCAGCAAAAGCGTCGGTGACAGCTGTATAACTTCACCAACTAGTGAAGAAACGACAATGAGTTATTCGCCAACAGGCACTGAAATCTTATCCCTGGAGGAGGTTGTTGCTCAGCCGCGACGTCCACCAAAGCGTAGCGATTCCGCACGTGGTCGAACCCCAAAAAGGAGCCGTAGTATCCCGACCAGAATGGAGAAACCGCCGCGAAGATCTAGTGATAATTCTCAAGGCGAATTGTCCCACGAAAATCTCACGGATTATTTTTTAAATGGTTTACGAAGCACTACCGAGGATTTCTCCAGTGATGTAGTGCCAGTGAGACTATACATACCACATTTTTAAGATTTATTAGAATATTTTTACGAGTTAAGGGAAATAACGTATATCTTGAAAGGGTTTCAAAAGTGGTAGGAAAGTGCGACTAACCAAAAGGAAAAAGTCGAAGAAAATGCGTGTACGCGTGCGTCTTTAAAGAAATTAATGCAAAAGAACTATCGTTAAGATGGAGTATTTAATGATTAAGAAAGAAGTAACAAAAGAAAAATGAAAAGATAGAAATTAGAAAATTTTGCAAACAAACAAAGAAATATACGGAGAACCGATCGCCTTGTTGTTGCGCATTTTTGCGAAAGTGCCAAAGAGTCGAACAAAAACGTGTTTAAATGGAATGTCCGGTAACCGATATTCTGTACATGTCGATAAATAGCGCTCGGTTCTACCCTAAAGAAGCTTTCACAAACGTTTTTCCATGCTTTTCGTAAGATGCGAATTAAGTAATTTTTGTTTTCAATGAGATAAAATTTTATACCTTCCTTATCTACAGGAAGATAATTCTGTATTCAATATAAACGCTCTTCTATTATTCGAAATCCATTTTATACTAGCCACGAGTTCTAAAAGCTCGTTCGGCAATGCGCTGTCTATAAAGAGAGATTATTCTTTTCTGTATTTTAGAAATTAAAGTAGATTGTGAAATTTTGTTCAAGAAAGCCCCCCCCCCCCCCCCCAACGATGATTTTCAAGCATCGATAACGTTCCGTTTCGACAGGCGCTTATATTTCATCTGTTTTTTTAAATCATAACGTAAAAAACAATCTCTAATTTACGTTTAACCGCGGCACTAGAATGAGTTTTTTCATCCATGATACGTTATTGCATCTGAAATTCTATTCTTTAAAACCATTACCGCAAACGATTATGAGTTTCTTTTTTATTTTTATTTGTGATTTTTTTTTCCACTGCTTGGGTAAAAGGCCAAAAGTAAAACCATATGGCAATGTAAGCAGTTAGGCATTAAGAGAAAAGGTTTGGTAATAGAAGTAAGAAGATATAATAATAAGAAAACCGCGAATTATTGTGACGGTGAGATTGTAAAGATTCTTCCTAATAGCGCAGGATGTGTTATCAAGTATCTTCATAGAGTATAGGTTATGTAAGGACTCGATATCGTAGAAAGATGTTTTCCAATGTCGAAGCCGATGAGAGTCTTCTTAGGATAAATTTATATTCCAATAGACTTTCAGTGCTGTTTATATTTGTTCCGTATCTACCAGAAAGAGAACTATGTAAGTCTATTATACAATGAGAAGAGTGGAAACAGGAAACAGAGAAATATTAAATGAGTACCAAGCAGTTAGAAACAGTTTATATTGTTGTATCTTTATAACATTTAAGATATACTGGTCGATTGGAAAAAGAATTTTTTATTTGCTCATTCTCTTCATTGTACAATGGATTCCACTTTGTAATCCTTAGATGCCTGTTGATTGGCATCAGGTGAAACGAATGTTTGTTATTTCAGGATTGAATTCTGCAATGACAGTTCAATTCAGTGAAGAGTATTCATTCTGCAGCAGGTTTTGGAAGACTTGAGAAGATTTTTATCATTGAATGTCAACATCCTTATCAACATTATTGCAATGACTGAAGGTGATTACAAAAACAAATGAATCTTTCAAGGTAGATAAGATTAGTATACACATCTGTCGTCCCTCCTTAGTAGTTGGACTATAGGTATTAAGAAATCTTGTTAATTTAATAGAAATCAAAGATAAAGAAATATTGGAAAAATAATTTAAACAGTGAACGAAGCAAAAGATAACTCAGTAGTTGGAGTCACATGGCGAAATTTGACTCGTGTCTTAATGATGGCAAATAAAAAAAAAAAGGAGGGGTTAGGAGTATTTCTAAATAATATAAGTATATACATAACGAGAGAGGAGTAAGAGATTGAATAAGGAGATATAAAGTATAAATAAGAGGAAGGAGGAGGGGGGGGAGAAGATACAAATTTAAAAAGGTGTGAAGGATGATAAGCTGGATATATGAAAATAGCTAGGGACAATATTACTGCCAAAAAAATAAACTCTTGATTATGAGAAATAAAAACGAGGATTAGTCAACTGATATGAAATTGCGTTTGAACGATGGTGGTTTTGAAATTAGGGTGGAGGAACGGGGAAGAACGGTTGATTAGAAAATGGGGAAACAAACAAAATGAGTGATGACCTCGAACATACGTTTCTTGTTAGTATTTTTATATCGCAAGAGTGTACATAATTCATGACCGCGCACTGATGAAAACTTTCTTCATGCAGTTCAGCAGGTAATCTAAGTGAAATCAAGCAGCAAACAAATAAATAATATAAAGAGTAAATAGACCGCAGCCTCTCAGCCAATGGAAGCGACCGACCCGACAATCGGGTTTTCAATCCGAGCGAAAGCAATATCGTTACGATTGGTCATGTTTGGCACGCAATCGTAAAATCAGAATGGGCAGATGAAATTTGCGAAAATATTGAAAATCTTTTTTTCGGTAAATATATGAAATCGAATCGTTCCATCGGCTGCTCGACTTGCGCTGCGATCTGACACGACACAACCCTATAAGAGGAAATAAAAATATCATTTGATATTCAAATTTTTAAGTGATCGATTTTGTTGATCTAAAGAAATGGACTTGAAGTAGCATGCGAATTTTTTTATTGGCGTATCGTTATTTTTTTATTCGTATGCCACCAATTTATGTGCAATAATCATTCGTCGTTCCATTTATCGAATTATGCTGCTATCTTTAAATGGCTTCAACCGATTTCATAGTAAAATCTGTACGGTCCATGGTTTTCCAAAGGAGCAACATGAAGTAGGAAGTTTTACTTTCAATTTTGAATGTCGTGTTGAATCTAATGGATAATTTAGGTTACACGCGAGACGATGCTCGCACGTATAATCCTGTAGCGATTTTCCGTAAAGTTAATTTAAAAAATGGAAAAAAAATATGAAAAAAGCGAAGTAATATTTAGAAAGTTGATATATTTAGCGAGAGAACGAAGGTGAAAATTGTGCGTATTGAATTTCTGCGAGAATGAGAGCTGCGAGAAAGAATGGACGTCTTAGAGAATTTTCGAAATGGCACGTATGGGCTTAATCGCTCGACGATAGCGCCATCTAGTGTTTTATACTTCCATCGCACTTCCGACGCGTGATCTTAACTTTATTAATCGTGTCGTGCGTTTATTATTACCTATAATTATCATGTAAATTACATGTCTAAGCACATTACAAAATGGCTATTATATATGGAGCTTGTTTAATTCCATCTTACTTTTTATTATTTCGCTCTTTAATTATCCGTCCAAGATTATTTATTGACATTATTAATTACTGGTACCTACCGCTCCTCCAGACCGAGACTGGCCATGTTGAATTATGACGTCATAAGTGAGGTAACGTATTCTCCAACCTCTATAGAAACTATCAATATTCCGAGACTTTGGATGAATTTGCTTTCTCGTGTGTGTTGGCTGTGATCTACATTCCGTTTAGGTATTCTGACTGTATATGTAACCTTCAAAATGCAGCAAAATAGAAGGTGATATGTCCCTATCTGTCATGCGCGTTAAGGAAGTTGGAGCGCTTCACGCCGGTCAAATCAGTGCTAAATATTTTTTATCGTTTTTACAAAGTTTTATGAATTAATTAATTGCCGTGAAGGGTGATTTGTTTCATAACAAGTGCCCATAACCCATAGAAACATTCATAGCGATGAATTTACAATAATATTACCTGGATTTCCAAACAGGTACATTTGTTCAAATCTTTTCTAAGAGTAATCTGTAATTTTTTACCGATTTTAATGAGGCATGGCTCATTCCGTTTTTTAAATAGTCCCTTACGAATTCGCCGCCTAGATATTTTCTAATATTAACCGTTTAATAATTATAGCCATTTATTTATGAAGAAATTTTTTCACTGGGTAAAAAATAGGCTATCATTTTTAAACGGTTAGCACTATTCAATATTTAGATGGTCGATTTGTAGAGCGTCTTTCGAGAAACAGAATAAGTGCTCCCGCATTTGAAACGATAAAGAATTACGGATTATTCATGGAAAAAACCCAACGAAAACGTACCGTCTCGGATATTACCGTTAATTAATTAATGTTCTTGCAAATCAGCCAGCATTAATGTTTCTCTAGATTAAGGATACATGTAGTGATGCAAATGACATTCAACTAATGTTACATAATGCATCAAATTTACAAAAACGATTACTAAAATTTAGCACTGATTTAATCGCCGTCAAGTGCTCTAACCTCCATAACGTATGAGTCTATTACACGTTTACCACATTTTTAACACAATAATGGACCGCAGATGTCGACAGAAGGACGGAAAACACATTTCGTTAGAGAATTACGATTGAAATATGTAAGACAGCTGGAAAAGGTGAAAAGTTCACCGTTTAGAGTTATTCTTTTACTATTAAGTACCGTGTAGAATTGTTCCGTGTACAGTTATTCCGTGTAGAACTTGTCCGTATATATGTTATTCATATTCATATTCCTAACTCCCGATCTGGATTCGGAGGAGCCTTAATATCCCATATTTAATTTACTTGCGGTTAAAGATATAATTACGCCGTTCTCAGTGAATTATAAAAAAAAAATTCAATTGCATATCAAACTTTATCTGCAGTCGGCATTGTCGATCACTACAGTTACTATGGAATTAACATGTAACTTCCATTGCGACTAACAGATGGCCCCACTCATAATCAGTAATGCCTCATTCTCTAACAAGTGTCGAAAGCACATCACAAGAGTGCCTGGTTAATATATTTCCCCGGTCAAACAAATTTGGTTTCCAATTACTGTTAATTAATTATTCGACAAGTAATTGTTCAAAATGAACTATCTACGAAATTCAGCTATCTGTTGATTACAATTATCAAAATGAAAACCTTGTGGAAATGTATTTGCATTTTCCCAGCATCGCAACCACAATATCCATAAAACACTTTCTGTCACTTAAATAACATAAATGTGTTTATGACAATTCAAGTGCAGGGTTAACCTTAAATATGTTAGATTCTCAAGTCGAAGGTTAACCTGTCCCTATCCGTTTTACAAGAAACGCATGGCTGTAGTGAGGCGCGGCTTTGGCTCAGGCTCACCTGCATCAAAACCCGAAGCGTAAAATAAAAATGAGAACAGGTTACGCGCCACTACCCTGCCTGCTGGCTTTACAGTTGATTGATATAATTCCACGCAGAGCAAGACGACCTATTTCATCCTCACCAGCCACTACATAACTATAGAACCAGGATCAAATTAGAACTTACCAAATGGTAAAAATGAATTTTCGATTTTGTCCAATGCCAATAATTATAAAAATTCAATATGAAAATCACTTTGAGAAAATCTTTGAACGTAAATAACGTCGTAGACTCATGTTCTATTTTTTCCTTTACCAGTTGGACCAGGAAAACGAGTACCAGGTCGGTTACCCTACACAAGAATTTAGCTAGCATACCTACAGTAAGTAATGAGTGTTCCGGCGCCGCTCTGACGAGCGTCGTAAAGGTTCAGAGCGACAGATTTATCCAAGGATGGCTTATATGCTCGCCTTTTGACTATTAAAAATTCACGACAAGGCCCAGGCAAGCGTTCGTCTCATATGCCACGCCCTTATAATAGAGCGTAGCGTCACGCAGTCTGCAAAGAGACGCTATACGACGCCATGAGCCTTGCTTGCGACCTACGTATGTATCTACACACGTATCGCGTCGTCCTACACAAAGTGCCATTCTCTTTGACTCCTTTCGTAGGCCACTGCTGTCTTATTATACAACCACCGGCACCTCGCCTACAACTTCATCCATCTACCGATTCGAGAACTCAACTTCTGACTGAAATTCAAAATCAACGATAAGTGAAAGTACCCACGTGCATCCACAATACGAATTTCGAAATTATTTTACAAACATGCCATAAACATTCAAGGATTAGCGTGCGTCGATGAGCATTAGGTAAACAAGTCTTCCAACCTATGTGACCCAAGGTGTATGTATACCTGATGCATGGAGAAACGCAGTTGCCGTTAACGCAGCCCAGCGTAATAACGCAATGCACACTCGAGCTGATGAAAGAGAATGTATAAGGCACATACGTGCATACATGAACATTCTATAGAATTGATCTGTACATACAGTCAGATCTCTGGCTGCTGCGGATATCGAGAAAATTGCGTCCGTTTGGTGATACCGTGTCGGTTGAGCGGGGTATGGGGCCTTTACTAAACTTAGGATGGAGGGTTGGGGCGACGGGGGGGGGGGGAACTGTATGCGTAAGATAGGAGGGCGGGGTATTTCAGATAGGGTAAGTTTCAAGGTAGAATAGTTCAGATGGCGTTAGTTGGGTTAGAATGGAAGAAGAGCGTGACAGTCTTCGTAGTATCCCAAGTGGTTAAGGGTGAGTGGTCTGAGAGTGGGGAGGTTGTTTCTGGGGGATAGGGAGGGGCGGGGAGTGGGTAGTAGGAGGTTAGTCTGGATCAGCAGTGCGAGAAGCAGGAGAGGGGTAAAAAACTCTGGGCCTCTAGAGTGGGGCGAAGCAGAGGAACTAGTTTTCATGCTGGCCAGTCGCGATCGTACGATCGCATGCGTAGCGTCGTTCCGTCCTCGATGTTGTTTATCTCTTGCGATCTTCTTTTGCTTTAACACGAGTATCAGATCGTGATAGATCCTTGTTTTCCTTTCCATACTAAAGGATATAAGGATCGCACACTTGTCGAATAACGTGATGTGTTCGCGAGTGTACTGTATTTGAAGATTGTTTTAAGAACGACTTGCCTCGGTCCGCTTCAACGCACAGAGCGTCGCGTGTGAAAAATCTCTCGATCCTGTGTGTTCCTTTTTTTCCTGCTAGTGACGTTCATTCCCGTGAGCACGTTACGCCTGACCAATATTGCCTGTTTTGTAATTGATGGATTATTTTGAGAAAGTGTCTTTTTCTGTTTTATTGTCCGTGCGAGAAATACGTACTTTGGATTAGTACAAGTTTTTATTTTACCTAGTTCATTGTGTATTCATCTCCATGCTGCTACTTGTGCGCTACACTCTACATAATCTACGAGGCTTAAATTATACTAGGCCACATTAATTAATAGTGCATTTAATTTTGGAATCGCTTGCTACATCAGGACGCAATCGACAGATCATCCAGTCATATCGGTAAGTCGAAGAAATAATTGATTGTGTCAATTATAATGTGTTCAGTCATCATTAGGAGTCAGGTTAATGGAATGTTCTTGGCGTGATTACGTGTCGCTTGACCTGAGATATATGTACAGACGTTAATTGTAGTTGGATTGAAAATCACCTGAGAATATTTTTATCGCGTGCTCCTACGTACTAGCGTTACTTTCCACGGTTCGTTAATGAGTTCTCGAAATTGTTTAGTCTCGTGTCAGAAAATTCATACAATTCTTGGCATGCAAACTTGCGCCGTGGAATGATATTGCAACGCCTTCGCAATATTTAACTTCTTTCAATGTCCTACCGAATAATTTTTCGTTGCCACTAACTCTCTCAATGCATCAATGCCTTCTGTGTTCCGTGCTGTTACTAAGATAGCTGGAATGCACAGTGACATCACGTATAGGGACGCCATACTTATTTCTTGAGAGAAAACTTTACCACGCGTCCAGAGAACATTGCGTCGTACAGATTAAACGCTATCCATGTATAAATAGGATATTTATCTGTATTGTTTCTTAGTTACACGAATACGTTATTATACAGGCGTATATATACGTCAAGCGTATGTATATATAGTAATAGGCTCTCTGCGGGGCTATGATTCGTAATGGAAGCGACTGTTCCGAATTTGGGCCTAGGATGGCGCCACTGTTTTATAATTTTATGCCCTTACGGAAACCGTTGCTCGCGAAGATCAAGTCGCAGGATGCTGTATGAATTCTTTTTTATCTTTTTGTCCACTTTTAAAATAGACTGACAATCGCATTCCGACCGAGTCGCGGAAATGAGAGAAGACCAGGAAGCCGAGGAGGATGAGAACACTCTTTTATCTTATTTACTCCTCCTCTTTTTGCTCTTCGCTCTCTCCTCAATCTTCTAACCTATAGTGTCATTCCCTGCTCTTCTACAGAGCAAACTATCTCTTGCTGTAGTTTCCTGTCAGCGCTCTCTTATTTACTTGTATTCCCTCTGGCAGTCATTATCATTGCTGGCTGATATTGTTGAAAATTATGACAAGCTGGTGTCACTAGTTTTATTTTTAGTGAATTTAAAGGAACGTTGTTTTTACTAATGTACAAATGAAGTCAATTGACACGGTCTTTATTATTTAAATATAAAAAATATATGCTCGATAACCGCCCGCCCTTAGCGTTGCTGTAGTTTTTTATCTTAATTTATTTTGTATTTTTTTTAACGTCATGTTTCGAGGAAGTACGCACGTTTTACTTTAACTTTCACTTGTAATTTTTAATCAACACGAATCCATTTCTTCATCAACGTCAATAATATTTGCTTAGAATCTTTTCCGTCAGTCGCGAGAATAACGTAAGGTGGCGCCCTCACGGAGCTTTGACATTCGACGAGTCCCTTCGTGCCCTATTTTGGTCTTCGGAAATACTCGGGTTCGTTCGGCGTGACGCTTCTCTTGCTCTTTGCCTGAGCAAGCTTCGCCGCGATACCTGCAGATGGCGGTATCGGATAGTGGGGCCCCATATATGTGGGACCTATTACCTATACAATGAGAAACTACGTGCATTTCAGGTACAGTCGAACCAACAAATCCTTATTCCTTAAGTGACTGTACTCACTGTGCTGTATGCATACTCGGCTCGCCGCGACGTTCCATGAGGTTCGGCAAGGAGAATGGAAACGTGTTTCTCGCTCTCCTTTTCTATACCTTGACTTTTTTCTCTATCGTACCGGTCCCCCCTCTCAATTTCCTTGTCTTTTGTATCTCGATTTTCTAGCTCCCTCTCGGCCGAGTCTACCTTTCTATAAGATATAGTTTATTTAACGAAGCCACGTACCGTTTCTGATATGTTCCTTTATTTTTCCTTCACATATACAATATTTTTTCTTTTTCGGGTTCTTAAACAATTCTGAAAAGTTCTTGCTTGACTTTAAGACTCTTTTTTCCCTTCTCTGCAGTTATTGTACGCACTGGGATACTTTTATCTAGACGTTATATTTTTTACTTCGTATAACGTACATATATGCGTATCGTTTTTTGAACCTGTACTATCTACTGTATGTGCGTGTACGGGACACGGGTGCCTTTAGTTTTACGATGGAAGTTGCCCACGTAATTGTAAGAAAATGGACGCGTTTCGTGAATGCAGTAGGAAGTGTTGCGCGGATGCTGACGCGAAAGACAATATCGTGTTTCATTTTCTTATTAAGCAATCGTAGCATACAAAAATAGCATAATAGTCGTTAATGGGGTAAACCGCGTCAGATTTCCCCATAATTGTATAATGACGTATAATCTGTATACTGTATACGAATACCACCGAAGGGATGAACAGCCCCGTAAGATTCGAATTGCGATTATCTAATGATGTACTGTATCATAAAGAGTATTGTAAGAGTCACTGTTTTCTTTAATATACGAGTTACGAATGCTTAACATGAAACGAGCCAAGGATATTGTTTAAAAATCGTTATTTCCAGTTTTTCGTGATTTTTGGTAGTAATTCTTCTTTCGTCGTTTTTCTTAATGTTTGGAGTTGTAAGGACTCGGGTCGCTTCTCGTCTCCGTCTTTTCAGTTCGTTGCGTCTTATAACGGTCCTATGTTATTTGTGAGACTGTACAAGAGCCGAACGGTTAGCCTTGAAGTTGCCTAGAAGCAAACCGGCCAATGCTTTCCTCGTAGTACGCTGTAGACTGTAACGGGTGGCTGACTGGCTAGTCAGCTAGTTCAGTCAGCCTGCCCCTCGAGTCAACCAAGTCAGCTAAGTCAGCTAGCTAAGGTAACGTAGGTAGAGGAAGCTGTGCTGGCCAACAGGATAGCTTGAGCTCTACGTATCTCTATAGTCGATTCACGAGTTGAATATATTATTTTTTTTTCGTTTATTTGACAGTTGGCAGACATTGCGATCCTTAGCAAGTGGCAGGTGGTTTTTCTACGGAATAAGATATATATGTATATATGTTAAATATAAAAATTAAATTTCAATTCAAATACTCATGCGTAATTATAAAAATTGTATCAAGAGCTCACGTGTGACTTGCTGGAGACTATTGGTTTCGAACTGTCCAAAAATTGATTGCAGTCGTGAACAGACTATAGGTGCTTAAAGACTAGTTGGAAGACTATCGTTGGCTACATAGGTGATTAGCCAGCTTAAAGTCTATCTGGTTACCCTGCAGCTAACTAAACTGTCTACCTACTCTACCTACTAGGCCTAACTTCCTTGGATAAAGTTGTTTCCTCTTGATAGTTGAGCATACAAGCCATAGCTGAACCGAATTTGATCTTGGTATACAAGTGTTGGTGTTTGATATGATAAAAAATTGATTAAAATCGTGAACAGACTATAGTTTTATGGAGACTGTGTTTGCCTATTTGAATGATCAACCAGCTTAAAGTCTACGTGGTTACTCTGCAGCTAACTAAACTTTATAGCTATTCTGTCTACTAAACCCAAGTTCCTTGGGTAAAGTTGTCCTCTTGGTCATTAGGCATACAGTTCGGGAGTTCACAGAATTTGATCCTAGTGTACGTATGTTAGCGTTTCCAAGGAATAAACGAAATTTTTTATTTGGTTTGGGATTGTTACCATCGTTAGTGAATTGTCGTAACAGCGCTGTGGGCAGGAGGGAAAGTACCATTATGACAGGATGGAATTGAACGTGGAACCGATGTTGGTACAACAAACGTTATAGGTTATGTTGGCTGATATTCGGATCTTGTACAGCAAGGTTTCGTCGGTCGTTATCGTAGACCAGCAACCGGAAATTGCTGCTCGATTTCTCGCTCGCTACTAACTAGAAGGGTATCGAGTGTTGAAATTAGCCGAGTTTCCCTGGCCCTTTCACCTCTTGTTTCCAACAATTTCGTTACCTGTCTTTTCAACTGGTGCTGCTAGATAATACGACCGGAGGTGTGTGATGTTCCGATCGAGCTTATTGATATATATTTCGATCACGAGTTTTATGCTTTTTTTTTTGCCAGTTCGCAAGCCATGCAACCCTTTAGCCAATCACACGTGTTTTTTCATAAAAGATATAAATAGAAATAGAAAAATAGAATGCGCTTACCGCGAAACCATGCGTAGGTACTCGGTGACAAACATTTTATGCAGTGACACGTGTGACTTGCTGGAGACTCGATTGTTTTCCATCTGTCAAAAAAAAAGCACATGTAACTTGTGGATCGATCAAGGTAATTTAACAAATTAAAAAAATATTCACAGTAAATAAATCTGGCTCTAGGATGATTATCTCTGGTTTGACCTTTGAAATTAATGGCTGCTCTGTCGTCGGCGTTGATGACTGCAGGGTTGTTATATTTTTAGTCTGTTTATTCTAATCGTTAACACCGAATTGCTTGTGACGTGTGAGAATCGAGAAAGGCGACGCTCCATCAGACGTGTATAAATGATTATTGTAGATATACGATTTGAAGTTTAAAAATATGATATTAAAATGTCGAGGAGAAAAGTGCCACAGCGACAATTTATTTAGGTAGTCCAGGTCGAGATAGGTAATAATAGAAACTGAAAGATCTGCTTTGCGTTTTAATTGAGACACAACTGAAGGAACTATCGATCCGTAGAGACTTACCTTGCGGTTTTTCGCATTTATCGAAATTTCGAAACTGGCACGGATAATACGGCGAATTCCAATTTTGCTTGGTGAGAAATTCCAAGTTGGTGGTAAAGTGAAATTTTCATTAGAAACTTATTGGACTACTTATTTATTACGCATAACGACTTAGCCGATAGATCGCGAATGACATATCCTATGGGTAACGTTGGATTATAAATATTTCATTTACACATTTACGATTTACGAGATCTTCGAGTTTTCGCTATGTCACGTGCGTGATCTCTGGCGAAATTCTAAGTCGTAAACAAGATCCTAGACTGCTTAACTTTAATCTTGACCTATTCTATTTTTAACCTCTTTTCTATGTTTTTCCGTCCATACAGTTCCCCAAAGAGACACTGGACTTGGTTGGCGCTGCTGACTGTCTGGTCTCGGTTCAATGACATTTCGCTCGGTCTTAACGACGTCGAGACGTCCTCGATCAAATCCCATTTTCAAACTACCCATATACTCTGGATCGAATCGTTATAATAAGATAAAAGGGCAACCGTAATATTCTCTTTTAGTCCTTGAAGCAAGTCTGAACCACATGACAGGTAGTACCGACGATACTCAATAATACATCATTAATATCGAACAACTTTCGATGACTGTACATAGATGGAGCATGCGTGACCCTCTATGACCGTAGACAGCAGCGATGCGTATCCGAAAATAAAATAAAGTTCAAAATGAGGGAATCCATCGACTGGGAGCCTCTCTATCGAGAAAAACAGCAGAAAAAAAATACATAGGTGGAACCGGTCCGGGATCCGGACGAGCCGTCACAAATATATCCCGGTGCGACTTGTGACGGGTTAGCCACGAGGTAAAGAATTGGAGGAAAAAACGGTTGATCTGATCAGTCTCGTCATGAAATTCGTAAATTGTTTTTCCACGTGTCTTCGCAATAAAAAATCCATTGTTTAATCATGGGATAAGGAAGTCGGATAAAGAGAGCAATAGAATAGACGGACCTCGATCAATGATATGGTCTCTACAGTGCACGTGGATACCCGTGACGTTTCGATAGGAAACAGAAAATAAAGATGGTCCTTTACGTTGGATCATCGCGAGAGGTGAACGCCGATACACAACCTGTGTGAAGTTAGCCCAGCACTTTTCGAATTTTTTATTTTTGAAAATTGTGCTGAGTTGTGCCAGCGTTGTGCTAACTTGTGCCGTTAGTCCAAAGTCGATAACTCTAACGATTTTTGAAAAAATTGAATAATTGTTGTGGTAGTCCTTCGTTTGTGCTACTCCATAAAAGCCGTGAAAACCAGAATTTCGAAAACCTAAAAGTTTTGCTGTATTGTGCTACGCGAGCACAACAAGTTTCCTTTATGACAAAATCTTCTCAGAGCAACCCTTCACTGCGCTACGCGAGCACAACACTTTTTCTTCGTGACAAAACCTTCTCACAGCAATATTTTTCAGTGTTCCATACATGGTGCCTGTATCCGTTGATTCAAAAGTAAAAGAAGGCTACATTTTGAAAAACCAAGAGTTGTGCTGTGTCGTACTACGCGAGCTTCATTTGAAGAAAGGCCAAAATTGGCAATAACCACTAAAAAATAGAAAAAGTCAAATGAAATTGGTGTTAATATTTAACCTCGTTCAAATTGGTCAAAATAAAAAATTAAAATATATTACATTTACAATTTATAAGTCTTTACGATGCACTACGAAGGGTTGCCCTGACATGGTTTTGCTATAAGAGAAACTTGTTGTGCTCGCGTAGCACAACTTTTAGTTTTTCGAAAATCTGGTTTTCATGATTTCGGAGCAGCGCAAAAATGCAACCCTCACGAAATACCGTGAAAGGTTAAATACGCGGCGCACGTTGTTGTTGACATGTAGTATCGTGGAACGTGAGGATTGCGCAATGGGATGAGAGTTAAAACGAGACATGTATAGTGACGGTATTAGAGGGAAGAGTGAGACGGGACTCTGGAGAGAACGAAGGAGTGAGTGAGAAAGAGTGAGGAGGAGGGGGGAGTTATGCGGGGGCGGGGGAGGGGGAGTCTTATGTGCCTGAAGTTGAGCTTGCAGATCACATCAGGAATTACTGACATGGGATCAGATCTGGATTATTTTTTCTTTGTACTTTGGATGCAACATACTGTTTTGATATGTTTTGATTTTTTTTTTCCAAATCTTACCGACTCCTCTTGCTGGCTAGGAAAATACGTCGGATCCACACGTAGAAGACCCCTTTTCACTTAAAGTGGACTTGGTAAACGCGCTTGGGCTTAAGGTCCATTCATTATTTTTCAAAGGAGCTTTCGCTAGCAATACTGTGGCGTTCATCGACTTTCCTTTTTTCTTTTCTTTTTCTTTAATACATCCCTCGTCTCCGCTTCTAGGTACTCCAAGCGTTTTACTTTGGCGTTTTGCATTACTTTTTCATGTTTTTTTTCTTGTGTGATACGAGGTTTCAAGATTTTTCCTTCACTCAAGAGGGATAATTTGCAACTGATAATAATCAGTCGCGAGTAAAATACAAATCTCTGCCAATCTTTTTTATTTTGGTCTTTGCTGGAAGAACTGACCAGCTGCTACCCCTTCGTTGACGTCTCTGACTGTTTCTGCGGGGTTAAGCCAGTCGTTGATGGGTTCATCGGTTTTTTCTGGTTTTTCTTGTCGTCTTTTAACTACAACCTTCAACACAACAATAATCGTGCTAGGAATTTAGTTTGGCGTGACGCGTGACAATGTCCTGGATTATTATGTTTATATTTATATTGTTACTATTGGATTATTCATTTTTTTTCTTCGGAAATTTCATTATTGCCATTCGTTTGGGCATATTCTGATTTTTAAACAACACTAGAGAAATAAAAAATTGCTCAAGACGAACTAGAGATACGAACAATTGTAGAATGTCTGCTGCAAATTTATCAGTGTGCAAAACTAAGGGGTTAAACGAGATTTTTAATCGAAGGGCTAGCAAACGCATGTGGCTACTCGGTATACAATTTTTGTACGAAGCACGGACTAGTGCATAATCTTGAACTGAGGTATATTTTATTCATCTCAATTTAGCATACGTTATTATATACATAATCTAAAGAAAAGCCCCACGTCTCATTCCTTAAGGATTTCATGGTTTCCAACAGTAAAAAATATACATTGACCACGTGGGCCAACTATACAGGATTATTTACGACAGACCCATCAGCTGAGGTTGAATGCGAATGGACGATTCCGTTAATCGATTCGTTATGACCTTATTAAACAAATGAAAGAGTGGGAACCTCACGATGTTAATAACAATATTGTTAAACTAATTTTCATTATGTTTTTTTAATAATGACACACGGCTCTTATCGATGGTATCACCCATTTGCGGCCAACTTCGGTTGGTGCTTTTATCGCTAGTAACTCTGTTTGCAGAAAATTAATAGAATTTATTATTTTATTTTAGCACATATTCACGTGAGATTAAAGAAAGCCACGTGTCGTTTTCTAAGTATCGCATTGTTTATCAACCTTAAGAAAACAACACATTGAATTTCTGGACCCACTATACATAGTAGTCTCTGTATTATCAACCGTGAAAATATAGCTTGCACGTTTGAGGTACGCATTGAGCATGCATCATTCATGTATACGTATACTCCTCCCCACACACAATATGGCCAATATGGCCGTGCATTAGACATGCTCTTCAGGAACGCGGGGCTTCACGAAAAAACAATAAGTAATACGTTCCTGGCACCAAGCGAGAGGAAGCGCCACGCCAATGTATGTATAGTGGATACACCGTGTGTATAATAATATAAAACGTATTACGAGCACGTATAAGCGTAACCGTCGTACGTACTCCAGTGCGTGTATCTATAGAGCGCAGGCCAATTTTCACTGGCGACGAAGTTTAGACGGATCATTGACTTCGCTCTCCCCTCTGACCTTACTCCGTTTCTTCTAGGTTGGCATTCTTGCATTCCCTGGCCACAGCCCGACCGGCTTGAGGCGTACGCCGGAAGTCTAATCCTCCGCGCCTCTATAATCGGTACATTTTACAGTTGGCAAGCAATGCAATTCTTAGCGTATGATGTGTAGCTTTTCGTAAAATCACGAAAATATTTGGTAAAATAGAAAAATCAAATATATTTACCGCTCACCATGCACATAGTCATCCACGTGTTCAATGGGCTTTTTTGACAGTTCGCAAACAATATAGTCCTTAGAAAGTCGCACGTGGCTTTCTTCAAGGCGACGGAGATGCTAAAACAAAAAACAAATATTTAATGCAAGACACGCATGCAGATGCCTCGTACAAAAAATTGTATACAGAGCCACGTGGGGCTTATCGGAGACGTCATTGTTTGCGATCTGTAAAAAAAAAACTGTTCATTCGTAGACCGACCATACGTGTATCTTCGCGTTTAGTTTAGGTTGGATTGTCTTCGTTTTCTCTCGTGAAGTTTTGCAAAGATCAAGATTCGTGGATTTCAGTCGTGCACCCAGAGCAACGAAAGACAGGTGCGCGTAGGACGACGTGTACGTGTTTCTTACGCTCTGAGGTCCTCCCTCTCTCCAGAACCAGTAGAGCGTATCCAAGTCCTCTCGTAGTCTGATTCCCTTCACTCCCCACATACCTCCACGAGAGCCGCGGATGTTACAAGACTGGTTTCAAACCTGTATTGCTGTCTCGTATTTAAAGGTGGTCTTCTATACTGGTTAGGATTTCTCCTTGGGGACTCTCGACTTCGTCAATCGTCCCTTCCCTCTTTTCGGCTCTCTCTGTCTCTGCCTCTGGGGATACTTGATTTTTCCTCCTGTTTCGTATAGCGTATAGTCAGCCCGTGAGTGCAATGTGTTTGTTTGACAGATCGAAAACACAGACGTCTTTGAGAAGCCCGACGTGGGCTCTGTATACAATTTTTCTCTTGTTATCATGCGCGTGCATGGATTATCAGTGAAATATCTTTTATTATTATTTTAGTATATACATATTTTCGTGATTTCTTGGAAAGTCACGTGACATTTGCTACAAGGGTTGCATTGTTTGCGAATTATCGAAATCAAACGGTGGACCGACCGTACATGTACGTGCATATGACTTTGTACTAAAATTTATTTTCTTTTTCTATTTTAACATATATTTTGATGATTTTAGGAAACTTTACTTGATAAGGCCCTTCGCTACCTGTCAACGAAAAATATCGTATACCCGCTAGAGAGCTGGACTAAGGACGATGCTGCTGATCTTATTTTTTTGTATTGAGTGTAGGAGAGCGCCGGTAGGAGGGGGGGGGGGGTGATGGCACTCACGGCTTGAACATTTTCAGCGAAGTTTGTCGTTATAGAGAGTGACGTCTTTTTCTATGGAAAAGAATGAGAGTCGATTATAAAACTCGAGGGAAAGGTACAAGCGTTCGCAATAAGGCCACCCCTGTACCTGGCCACGTGATATTGGTGGGCTCAGCAGTGCGAGAGAGAAGGGACGATAACGCTCCGAAAACTTGTAACGAAAGAAAACAATGTTAAAAAAATGTTCTCACTTACGATATCACCCAGTGACCCCAATCTTTTCGGGCTGACTTGTCTAGCTGGTTTGGACGGTTAATATCGTAAGGTCACACGGGCCCTTTGCTCTATGCTTCATTTGCAGGGATTGAATAAAAGGCAACTCGACTCGTAGTCTGAAACAATTTTAACTTTCATATTATATCTGAAATCGTCGGCTTCTGCTCTCGATCTAACTATCCCTTTGGGCTTTGCCAACTTATTCAACGTCTTTTTTATTAGGATACCCCCCCCCCCTCCGGTGACACGTTCGATCCACCGGTAAAGCAACGTTTTAATTTACCGGCTCTTCTCTTCTCTTCACACTCTTGCAACTATTGGCCATCTGTCATTTTATCTCGGGTGCCGCGCTTTTCTTCGGGGAGAAAAAAAAACAAAAAACTAAGGACTCTGCTAACTGCAAACACGTCAAACTGATGAATTTCCAATATTTCTTGGTTTGCATCCACTTTCTGTGTCTCGTCACCTTTGACCTTCATGCTCCTCTTTCTATCATTGCACAAATCGAACTAAAGGACGTTCCGTATTGATAACAAGCTCTTCTCTCTCTCTTTGCTCCGGTTGTTATACTATTTTGTTTCAAGTGCCGCTTGGTGGGCTGTGTCGCTTTTTGTTACGTAAAATAAACATTGAGTTCCTGCTTGAAAAGTTTTAGGAAAGGAGTGCTCTTATCGTTATTACTATATCGTCTGAGATATACATCGTTTCCTGGTAAATAAGACGGAGAGCCTGGCTGTAAGAACAATAAATGAATTTTACGACGTGTACGGATACACATGTGTAACGTGTATAAAATGTATGTTTCTGTACATATATACGAGTTTTTCATGGTTACGTCATTCGAGAGCGATTTTGGCTTCTGTGTGGTGGCGCTCCCACGGTAAGGTGTTAAGCGTTGGTACTAGCACATTTTATTCGAGCGAAACGATGTTCGACGTCGACGTTCGCCTTTTGTGAAAAGCTCTGTACCGATATAATACGTAATCTGAAGGCGAAATAAGGTAACGGCGCTCTGGTTGGTATAAGGTGACTTGCTATTGTGCTTAGTATTGTATCGGGAATAGATTTAAATAAAAAAAATATCTTTCATAACCTAAAATCGATACTTCTTATCTGTTTTCAAGATGATTTAAGCTTCATCGATAAATATAAGGAAGCGTACGCGTCAGTGGGTATATAGGATGTTAAGGGTCGATTGTGAAATAAAATTGTGATTTGAAAATTCGTACATTTTTAAATGCGACGCGTGATTGGTTGGTTAGGATGCGGGAAGTGCCGCCATCTGTGATTCAACGCCGGCAATTGTAACCAGTCAGATTTCGTACGAAGTGACGTAAAGGGAACGAATAAAACTAACCTATATAGATTAAGGATTAGTGTTGTACCTTGCGTCAGAATGACGACGATTCATTTTTATTGAGTGGAAAGCGCGCGAGAGCTGCATTGTTTTAAATTCAATGCATACAAATTGAGAGTGGAATTGCAATTGCGATAGTAGCGACGCTGGCGGCGGTAACGGCGGTAGTAGCGACAGTCGCATCGCGAACGTCGGATCCTTATTAAGATAATTCGGGTTAATTTAAAATTCAGTCGAGGCACTGAATTTAAATGGTCGGCGGTCGCTGGACGGGTACTAGTTCTATATATCTCTACGGTGGTGCCCTCTGCCCCGACCGAAATGCATTATTCGTTTACGCCTCGAATAATAACGCCCGTGATTTCCATCTTGCCTTCCATTTCACGTCCCTTCCTTTTGCTAATTCACAGCTGGTGGAACGATTTATACAGCGTCCATTTTATATTACCTATTATTCTCTCTCTCTCTCTCTCTCTCTCTCTCTCTCTCTCTCTCTCTCTCTCGCCCCTCTCCTTTTTTTCTTTTGTTGTTTAATCGTTAGCTCTCCTCACCGATAAATTACATGCATTCCACTTTCCAGTATCGACGTATCATTTACACGGTATTTCATTCGTATACTACAGTTTTTTGCGAGTGCATATTTTTGTATATCCCACCCTCCCTCGTCCTCCCTCTTCTCTATATTTTGACAAGTAATTTTCACGCGATTCACGTTGTCTACACTGACGCTACATTCGACTCCGTACAGTTTCCAATCGTACCAGCGTCGTTACGTACCCTAATCGGGTGTGACCCGCGATCCCTTATAAGTTCCGTCCCTCACGCGAATCATATGGTCTCATTCCGCATTCCATCTCGTTCTGCTTATCATTCTATTTATAAGTACCTCGGCATCGTTGCTTACTGCTAATTCAAAACGCGCGCCATCCAGCCCACATTATTATTCATCGACATACCCGTTACGTATCTGGTCTCCGTAGTGCACGGTGTAGTCGTCTATGTCCCCTCGTAAGTCGTTACGTACCTCCCTAACCTAACCCAACCCAACCTCACCCCAACTTCATAATATAACCAGAAGCGCAGAGATTCCTATGCAAGTGCTAATTTTCGTAAAATTACCCTGGAATAATTCCCCCGAGTTGTTACGCCTTTGGTATAAAAGCGCTCGACGCGCCACCTGTGAGACGCCGCCTGAACTTTACCAGCTCTATCCAGAGCATACTCACGGAAACCTCGTCGTATTTAGTACCTGCCGTTGCCGCTGTGCAGTACGGATCCCGAGAAACAGATCCCAGCGGAATACTTATGTCGGTGTGTTGTATCGCCTTGGAAAACTCAACTGGGATATTAATTGCCCCTCGAGCCTGTAGGAATCAGCCATGATAATAGGGCAGCAGCACCCCGTCCGAACCGTTTTACGTTATATTTCCCACTGTCTGCTCGACTGTAGCTGTTCATTACAGAGGGCACTGGCGCCACCCGAGCAGCCCCGACTGTCGCCACAGTCGCGAACCAAAGACAAATGGATGCCTTGGAACGAGACGTTATGCATAATGTACGGACTTCGTGAGCTCTGCGAAAACCTTCTACGGCCACCCTCCCGCTCTTCTTGTACTCTTGTCCTCTCAAGACCACCCGCTTCTCGATCGTTATCCTTTGATCTGCGTATATAATCGGATCTTCCATGAAATGGATTATACGTATGCGTCAATGCACTTGTATCCATCTGTACGCACATTTTCTGTCCAATGGTGGTGGATTCTCGCTCTAGTGCGAGAGGTTAGGGACTTCGCTGTTAATGGATCGGGCATTGTACACAAAGAAAAAAGGATGTTAAGAATTCGATATTAAAAATTTGGATTGTCAAGAGTAGTATCCATAAAGTACTTACTAGATATTGCTCAGTAATGTATTATGCTCAATATAATAATACTTTCATCCGTACAGCACGAAGTGCTATCCCTAGACTAAATATAAAATGTACTACCGGTTAGCATTCTTGCACTAACCAGCATGATCTTTTTTCTTTGCATAGATGGCGGTGCTAATGCAACTCCCTTTTTTTGGGGCTCGTTGCTGGCTGCCTCAAGCATACTATTCTCCTGCTACGAATGTATGCGTTATATTTGAAAATGTCCATATAATTGGATCTTCCTTCAAATGGACTGTACGTACTGCCGCATACGTGCGCACTCGTATGCATCGGTAGGCATATTTTCTGTGAAATAATAAATACTCACTCTGACATGAGAGGTTAGGACTTTGTTGCTAATGGATCGGCGTTGTAGATGGCGCTGCTAATGCAACCCCTTTTTGGAGGGAGGGGTGCTGCTGGCTGCTTCAAGCAATACCCTACCTCTGCTACGAAATTCACGTTCTATATTTGAAAATGTCAACTTCCATCAGAGTGATAATATTTCGAGAAAGACGTATATAATCCTTATTGGAAATTTTGAAAAAATATTTATTCATAATATTTCACTAGGTTTCGGTACTTTGTCGCTGCTTCTTCTTATTGAATGGGTTAGCTGTGTTTTCGTTCAATTTTGACTTTTATATTTATCTGGAAAAAAACATGGAGAAACCCACCGAACCATTGAGTTTTCCAGATTCATTTGAACGTTACAGCTGTGTAAACGTTATATCGTGAAGATGACGTATTTTCAAAATATTATTATACTCGCAATTGGTCTGATGGTTTTTACGTGGCTTCGAAGAAGGGATGGGCAATATTCGAATGACAATCTATTAAAAACACTTTTTCATTTGAATAACTATAAATAATTCTTAACAAAGAGCAATACTAAGATCTTTAAATGTTAATTATCACAAATTACTTTTTTTCCATTTAAAGGATAATTAATAGTTTTAGTGCTCAAGTATCTTATAGTTTTTGGATTTGGGAAGTATTTTTCATACATTTTTAGTCGAATATTCGCCCATCATTGCTGCGAAGTAGTCAATAGAAATTTATAAATAAAAGGTAATGGTACTAAAATTCTCCGAAAGAATTTCCAACACCCCTGTTATGTTTCCTTTAATCTTTGTACGCAATCGCGTGAAAAACTACAGTCGTGCAAAGAGACCACAGCCTCATCCCGAGTAACATCGATTTTTATTTAAACGTGTGTAAACGATAAAAGCTTACGTTCTTCAAAAGAACGGTTATGCGAAATTTCGAAGCACTTTAGTATTTTTTTTCAATTCTTTATCATCCCTTTGATCTTGAGAGCGACGCTCTTTTGTCAAATAGATTTTTTTTCCACACCAGGCATTACGGTATAGTACATTATAATGTTTCAGTGCGAGTCATGAACACATAAAAGTATTATGGCTACAGTGTGTACACGAAAAATAATATTATATTCCGCGCCATTTGTATCACTGGGAAATTAATCAGTATTCGACAGTGGCGTAAGAAATTAGTTCGGTTATTATCCCCTAGGGAAATTCCCTAGTTTCAAGCAGTTAACTCCACGTCAATTCTATCCTTATATAGTAATTTTCAAACGGATCGTCGTTGTACCTGATTTTTTTTTCTTCTATTGCAGGACTGCTCCACGCGCTACAATGGCGTGTCGGGGACGTTGCAATAGATACAGTTAATACAACCCGGTGCATCGGGATTGTGGATCAGCGGACATCGAGGCAGCAGAAACGCCTCAGTCAGGATGAGCGAGTCGGCGTTGCGCGTTTTGGCGTTGGTAGCCCTGATTGCGCATAATGCAGCGTGGCCGCAGGATCCCGTAGCACGATTGCACATTAAACACCGTAAGTACAGAGGGAAACAGACGAAATTTTGTTTCCCGGTAATTTACTTATTTACCTTCTAGGACAAAATTTACAGGTATTAAGATTACTTCGAAAATTGTTGTCAAAATGCATTCGACATTTTTGTTTGATAATTTTTTCAATTTTTTTTTTTTTTTTTTTTTTGGTTAAATTTTACCTTTCTGCGTTTTGTTCCCTACGTAGTCGAACCGTCGTGAATTTATTTTATTTATGCTCGGTCACGTCCGGTACCCCTGACGCTTCGAATTATTGATGAGTCCTATACGGGTCCTCTAGTTTGCCACTATGAAAATGTTTACTCTCTTCGCGTACAGATGCCGCTTCAATTTGTCTTTGTCTTCCTTTTCCCCCCTTTTCCACCTGGCACAAGACTCCGTTAAGCATACAGATGTATGTACATCGATGTAGAAACGTAAATATTTCTGATCCAAGTACTACGTGGAATATTGAGTTGTGGGGTGTTTGACGATATTTTGCGTATGCAATTTTTGTTATTTATATATTTATTCATCTATTTACTTATAGCGGTGGCTGCTCCTTGCAAATATGAATATGGCACCATCCGTATACATGGGACGCGTCGGGATATGCAATAAAAATTTATCTATGTGTCTTCGATATATATGCATGTTATTGGGTGGCGTTTTTTCCCCGATGTCTCTTGTTTCCTTTTTGCATAATTTTAACGTGGTCTTTTGTTCCGCCGATTTTCTATCGTAAGCGTACCAACCCAAGCTCCGTCATAAATAATTCACTAGACTCGAATACGATCTCGATGTTGCTTGTGCTGCTAAAAATAATTTATTTAACAATATATGACAGACATTTCATATGCCTCTACATGGTGTAGCATAAAAACGTGTTCTCCAACGTATTGTACAAAATGAAGCTATCGTGTAGGCTGGAATTTTGATTTTGCGATTTTTTAATGTAGAGGAGTATACATAAAAAAATAATTATTCAAAGTCAGCAACGTGACGAATGGCGTGCCGAGAGAGATGGCGGGGAGGATCGATGCTACATACACACTCACGAACCACATCAAAAGATTAGTCTCGAAAGTTCGCAAAATGACTCCATTGGACGTTGGTTTTATGGAAAATGAAAAAAAAAGATATTAATCATAAAAAACAGCAATAAATCGATACCAAAGTATGACCACACGAAAGAATAACTTTGGTATCGGCTTTTTTTGGCGTTGTATGATTGCGATGAGTGGCCAGGCGTGGGAAAAGGAAGAGAAGAGGGAAAGAAGCTCACCACAGTAGTAGCGCAACACTGAAAAATAGTCTCTCGTGAGAATAAAAGGTTAGTACCGAAAGGTTGATAAGAGAAAAAAACGAAATTAGTAAGTTCCAGAAACGAACATTTCGTCTGTTTAAAAAATGCGTAATACCGTCGCTCATAAAACGTTGCAGCTTTGCTTTGAGGTAGTTTCATTTCAAATATTCTGACCGTTGCGACGCGTGGCTTAGCGAACGTAGATAGGAGGAAAAACGATTGAAAGATACGAGCAAACGGATCGATCCAAAGGCTGAGAATTAGGTTATGTATCCTGCCTCACTGTACCTTGATCCGATTCTATTCCAATATTATCACGTCCAATTCTCTCAGCAGGTATGCAGGTACGACAACACTCCGATGCTCTGACGCTTTTCACTCCCCATTTCTCCCTGTAATCCGTGTCTCTCGTAAATTCCATCCAGTATTGGATTACACCTATAGTCGCCGGAACGTCCATACGTAGGCCCGTACCAAGATGAAATTGAAGCTTTACCGTGTGATGCCTCTGTTCCGAGTGCAGTCGATATTGCTGCCATCTATGGGAAACACACGGGAGCTAGATGTCAAGTATTGCAGAAGACTCTCTTATGCTATATTCTTCAAAAAGTCGTTTCAACTGGACGCGTGTGAACCCATTGGTTGATGAATTAGTGGGATCCAGTATTGAGTTATTTTACTGTTAATTACCGTGTAGAGTTGGCACGTGTGGAATCGGGATAATTAGGCCAAGTATCTAAACATTTTTAGTTACGATTGGTATCTAATATTGGTCGTGGCTAGTATTTTAATACGTTGGATATAATGTAGAGGGGAGATCTCCTAGAAGAACCGAACGAAATGAAATACGAAGGGGTTAGCGCAAAGTTACATTTCTTCTAGGTTATGTATACTCCGTTTTTCTTCTACTTCGTCTTACTCTGCTCCATTTTGACTTTTATTCTTTTTCCTTTGCCCTTTTGCACCATGCGAGCTACCACCAACACCATCATCCTTATGCACTCGCGCTTAACGATCGTCTAGGGAGAATCCCTTAAAAGAAATGTAGATACGGTGTATATTTTGCGTTTACGGGTAAACGCAAAGTTGACTTCGATACTGGTATTGGAAACCGTGTACCGATGTGTCTAGGGAAAAATTTCATTTTGAAGTAAAAATTCACACGGTATTACAGAACGTATTGGCCATTGCAGCATTTATGGTATATAACAGGAGTATGCATTAGGGAATTTATGTATACAGCGACTATTCGAGAAGGTCGTAGGTTTAAGATGGTTGGCCCATGTATATATTATATACACCTATACATGCATTTATATTTACACTCTGAAATTGTACTTAAAGGGTTAACCAGTGAGGTTAGCGCGGTGAAGACGAATCACAGAGCTAAAATTGATAGGAGACTACAGGGCTGTCTCTCCCTCTCTCTCCCTCCCCCCTCCCCCCCCTCTCTCTCTCTCTCTCTCTCTCTCTCTCTCTTTTCTAACAGGCACACACACCTTCTCCCTTCCTTCCTTCGTGCTATCCTTTTCTCTATATCTCCAGAGGTCGATTCTAGGTTGACTAGGTCGCGTATAGGGCCAGTTCTATAATGCACAGAGTAACGTTTACCTAGTGAACGGAAGCCCTACTCTCCGTCCTCTCTGCTCCCAACCCACTGCCAGGAGCCGGTAAGCTCGTTAAGAGATGAAACTTGGAAAGTAGTCTTAAACTCCCCCGGTGTTATCTCTGGACGCTTTTGAACTATTATATGCATACGACTATGTAAATGCCACTTTCCACCGTGCGAAAAGGTAGCATACTGTGAAAAATGTAATTAAAAATATATTGTTAAATATGAAATTATATGTTCAGTTAGAATGCGAAGCTTTTTAACCTTAGAAATTAATATATCAGTTATTTTTAAAAATCTGTATATTTATGTACGTTTCACATGGTTATTCAGGACTATTGCGCTACCTGAAAATGCTTCTGTTCATTTAATCCATATCAATTCCCAGGGTAATATAGCCATCTACGGGTAGTGCAATATGCCCGACTTAGCATGTATGTTGAAATATATCTATATATTGAACAAATATATTTAAAAATATATTTTTTTCATTATGTCAAACTTTTACATGGGCGTTTCTATAGAAAATGGTGTCTTCTCTCTATTCGAGTGTAGCTCAAGAATACACAGTTGCAAAACTAGTGATTTAGGGATTTATTCTTTTTTACCCTGTACACAGTAACGACCCCAAGTCCCGATCTCCTCACTTGCAACTAGGACTATCTGTACGTACACCAACGTCATTTTGATTTCAGTTGTTTCTAACAGGCTCACTTCACGTTGAAGAAGAAAAGAAAAGGTCTTTATCCGGGACGAGTGCCAATAGGTCAGGGGTTAAAATTGTTCCTTCAATTACATTAGTCACATGATCGATCGAATACCGGCTGAATAAGCTTTGGCGAGTTCCTGCAGTTGATTATCTATGTTCCATGGCATGAGTCAAACTCACCCCTTCTATCTATCCCTCGTGACCACCGCCATCTTCGTCGCCACCTACTTCACCTTCACAGGCCGGAAGCGATGACTCCGCCGAAAGTCCTTTGCCTCGTGTTAAAATGCTGACCGCTTTCGTGCACGATCAGTCAGCTAGTACTAGCCCTATATAGTGCCAGTGTACTTGCACTAATACGTACTACCCTCAACTACCACCATCATCAGCTCCTTCGCCACCATCATCCGGAACTCTCCTACCCTTCCTATATGTCAGCTTAACTCTGGTATCGTCCATATCTATCAGCCATTCACTGTTTCGCTTACTCATCCCTTGATACTACGAACTTCAGTCGACGATCGATCCTTACTAATTGCTGCTAGTCCAATGACGACGATGATTCATTCGTGTGACTAGGAGTAGGTGTAGAGACCTAGTCCGCGGATCGTGAAGGGCGGGGCCTGTTGGTTCATAAAAGTTTAGAAGATATCCGGAAATTCATTGGATTTCTTACATACCTTGTCACTTACTTCAGCCAACTCACTTGGACCTCTCCCCCCCCCCCCTTCCCCACGTTCCGCTTCGCTATTTTCTAATATGGTTATATGGGAGAATTCGCATGTCTACCTTATCACTCGGCAGGAAGACGGCTCTTGCACTTTGCATGAACTGCATAATTTCACTCTATATCCAGCACATTCCCCTTTACTTCCTGTCTGTGGTTTCCTACCTGGCACTTCCGGTTCAGTCCGTATCGCCTTTAACCACTCTATCTGCAATCGAGGAAACAATTTTGTTCGGGGTGTGGCAGGCTGGGGATTAAATGTCAATTTTACTTATTGCTAAAAAGGTTTTTCTCTGTACTTTTGTACCCTTGCACGAATGAAAATTCGTTGAAATCTTGCGAATTTGAATGTACCTGTACCAAGCGTCTATTTTTGAATTGGTAAAATTTTCATTTCATGTTAACTTTACGCGGTTCTTCTTGGTTCACTACCAGTCCATAACAACGCATACCGGAAACTCTTCAATCGTCACCATACGGAGACCTTAAGCTGGCTATGAATGGAATACGATCCTAAAATAAAAGAAGACTGTGTCCCAAGAGGGTCAACCAGGGACAATTGACACCCCAATTGGCGTAGCAGGTTTCATTGGTTGCTCTTGTTTGTTTCGCCGCGAGAATCAAAAGGGCAAAGTCTCGAGGTTAGCCGGTTAGGTCAGCGTCATTAAACTTGCCTGGCCTGCCTGGTTCGCGCCCACTCCCTCTAACGTTGCTTTTACGCATAGAAAGAGAAAGCAAGATTTTTGCTATTTCACATTCTTTCCACCAAGCCTCTCAGCACTTTCTACCTACTCTGTATCTCGAGAGAAGTGGCTCTCGCATTTTATATATGTATATATATATAGTATGTTCAACTGCTTTCTCCATCTACCTGTCTCCTCATCCTACGAGTCTGAAAATGTTCTGTGTGCAATACCCTTTAACCTTTGACTCCCCCCCCCCCATTCTCACTTACGCCGGTATGACTTTTTAAGCCCTTGTCTTTTTCTGCAATACTCACACCCTCGCTTCAGAGGATTTCCGTTCTCTTTCAGGCCAACTTATCAGCCTTACACTTCTTCTGGGTTTCACCGTATAGCCACACTGTATCTTGCCACTTCTTGCGTGCAGAACTTCGATTCACCTAATGTTTCTGACTTAATGCACTGTAATCAGAACTATTTTTCCGTGGAAATGAACCGGCCACCCGGTACATACGCCAATGGGACTTTGCACTTTAATGGATAGAGTGTATCTTACGTACACGTCTGTGGCGGTATTCGAATTAATGAAAAATCCCTGTTATTCAGTAAAGGTAAATTAAGTAAAGGTGGTATAGATGAGATGGATACTTCGGTACTTAAATATTTATAACGTTAAATAAGAACATTTGAGTTTGTGATACTTAATACTGAGGAATATTCGACAAGTAGATACATATTTATATGTATACCGACACTATAGTGTCGATCAGCAATTAAATAGTCGTCATATATTTTTTATCACAATTCCGTTTCTACAAGTCTAAAATGCAAATTGCATAAAAATCTAATTTCACGAATTATAACGGTTTTAATAAAGTAACCCAAGCTTCGTTCCTGACTTATCGTGAATCTACTTCTCCACTTTCGATTTGGCTGTCGCTTTCAAAACTCACGTAAAAATTGCGTCATATTAATGTCGCTTTCTCGTTGCAATCAAACCTTCATTTTCACTTTTTCTCGTTCCGTCTCCTTGATGTGCTATGACTGAATAACAAAAAGAAAGAAAAATTAATTTGACCTAAGACGTCCGTCTCGTTGACTATCGTCCGGTGGTGTGGCGTGATACGTAAGCCCACGTAACATTTCCGTGGCCAAAAATACCATCGTGCGCAGGCGATTGAAATTACGCAAATTTACCGTAGCGTCAAGTAGAATAAAAGGTATCCACGAGTAATCGGTCTGGCGTAATAAAATATCATGATGCATCAGTAAGAAGGAATGGCACGTGTAAGGTTAACGAAGGTTAAGTGGCGTATGATCATTTTGAGTTTTATTCCGGTCGGCTTCCAGTGAGCTTAGGTGTTGTGTCACCATTTTGTTCACTTTGTCCGTACTCCACTAGTGGCCATTACCGACGGTGGTGGCGCTAGTGTAGCCAGTCGAGTCCACGAGGTCAGTCCGATCGACTCTACCGCCTCTACTGCTCGTACATCGAACATTAATTAAACAAAACCCTTCGTTTGCCGTCTACGGAAATACCAGTGCCCGATACCGCACGGAATCGCCAATACACACATCTCAAATCAGTAGCGCCGCATCCGCTAAAGCTATAACGGCTTTTCACCACGGTTTCGATCTCGTCCCTGTGTGACAGAGGGCACTCGGCGACACCACGAACATCATTCAGCTCGGCCATCGAGCGTGATCGAGCGAACAATGCACCCGAAACGAGACTCACGGTACTTACCCAACACAAGGACTGTTGGTGCTGCCATCTATCCCTGGGGTATCCTTAGCATCAAACCAACCCGCGTGTGGTCGCTGAACCATTATGGTATACCTTCCTCTCTCTCTCTTTCGACGTCCCTGCTCTACTCCTTCAGGGGGGTTGGGGGGCTCCCCCTTGGGCTCCACGCCAGTCACTCGTTCAGACAGCCACTCTCACGGTTCACTCGTGCCGTAACGCTCGGCGAATTAAACATTGGGCGACTTTTCCGGAGACCCGACAGTGGCGCCTCCACCGCTTGAAGCACTTTTCTGCATTATCGTATACGACCGCTGATGGGACGCTCGAGATTTTTGTCCTAGCAAATTGTATAGCACGTTAGGTTGTCATGGGATATGCTCTCTGTGCCTCGGAACATGTGTAGATGAATTAGGAATCTAGTCTGATGAAGGCTCGCGGTCACACGTGTGGTCCGATTCGAGCCTGTCGCCTGCCCACTGACTATACGAGCCTCTCGTGGTTCGCATGGGATTAGAGTTAAGTATACATATACGTTACAGGAAGTACCGGGTGTCATTAATATAACGCATTTCGAGTGTCGGAAAATATTCTTTGTTAGAGTCTAAGAAAAATATTCTTATCATAAAATTCGTTATAATCTGTAATTTAATCGCAAAGTTTTTAATTAAAATTTTATCGATGCAACGAAATATTCTTTTTCTAGCTGCGAGCAAGAGCTGTTACAATCGATATACAACGTTCACTGTGGTCTTAACTAAATTTTAGAATACAAGTCTAAATTAAGAGTTCAGTTTTTCATTTTTTTTTTGAAAACTGCACATTATCTTACTAAAAAATATGCTCTGTTCATGAAATTATCCACCAAGAGTGAAAGTATATAGAAAATTCTTGCAAGCTGTATGCTGTATGCACATACATATTTTTTTAATAATTTTATTCATTGTCACGTGACTTGCTAGAAACTTCGTTCTGTTCCAACTGTACAAAAAACACATTAAACACGTAAACCGACTATAGGAACCACATAAAGATCGAGGGATGGGCTGTACTGGTCACGTGGGTGGGTTGGATTCCTTTTTAACCTTAAATCCTCAATCGACCTATATTCGTCAGACTATTCATTTCCCTCGTTCATGCCCGACTCAATACCGTAGCAATTCTACATTAAAACTGAGGGATTTAACGAAGAGCAGCGCGTGTTTTCTAGACGATGCTCTTTTATACGTGCAGTACGGCGGTTGAGCAAAGAAGGAAGAAAAGGTTTTCCGTTCGAACCGTTTCCTTTGACGCAAATTCCTTACAGCCACCATCGATGCCATTCACACTTTTGTCGTTCATCGATTCTCAATTCACGATCGCTTTTATACGTCAGTCATCTCGGTTCAATTTATCCAGCCAATTAGCATAATCACCACGTCGGATATGTCATACCAAATATATTCATGTTCTCGTAGACAATACCATATACGTATCATTGGGCAAGATAATTAAAAAAATATTCAACGGACAACCAAGTACAACATTTTAATTGTATGCCAAAGTTATGAAAAATGTATCTCATCAAACTTTCTGACCCCAATCAATCCTGACCCCGTATCTGACTCATGTATGTACTACCACTCCACTATCTATGGATAATCTGATACAGTTCCTGGAACATCTGTCTCCAGCTCGTGGTTGCTTACAATTTGTCATAGGCGATGTTTGGGGCTGAATAATATTTCGTCTCTGCAGACACGCTGTATTGTTGTTGCTATTACGTAACGTTCATACGTTCATATATACATATATGTCTGTCTGCCTGCCTGCGCGTGTATGCATAGACAGATACGTGTATGTACATAAATTTTATCACATGGATAGTATTTCGACCCTCGCCCAACCCAACCTAACCTCACTGGCAGTTTGGCCCTGTGCCAAACCTTACTGCTCTTTCTACTTGGTCTCTCTCTCTCCTTTTACCTCGAGATTGAACCTGCGATACCTGCATCATGCTATCCCCCTCCACCCTTCGACAAGTACAGTCAACTCTTGCCGCTATATTCTCCTTTCTTCTCTTTCTCCTCTACCTAACCTACTATCATTCCACACTTGACAGTCAAGCTTTTACACACAAAGTGCAGCTTTACTTTAAGATCTAACCTACCTATGTCTAGTCACGTGCCTGCTTCTCCCTGCAATGTGCATTTGCGTGCGATGGGGTCTGCACGTGTCACAAAGTGGATGAGGCTTTTGCTATAGCAGTTGGATGGAGTGCACTTTCTCTTTGGGCATAAAGAAATGAAAGTAATGAAATTTATTTTGAAGAAAGAAAAAATGACATTTTTTTTCTGACAGTCTGATCAATCCCATTGATTGCAATTGTTGATTGTTGATGAATTTGTCAATTTTATGGATTGAAATGGCAGTTCCGTATGGTAGCTTGGTAAATCTAAATTTTATAACGTGCAAATTGTACTTGTGATTGTGAAAGTTTTTTGGAGTCAGAATTTTAAAAAAAACAGTCGGATATGGTGCAATTGATTTTAGCGGATAACTTTTTATTACCGAAGATACCATTTTTTTATTCGTCAAACTGATGTGACGCGAATTAAATTTTCAATATGCAAATCGTACGTGCATTATAATTACGAAAGTTTTTTGGAGTCTGAAAGAATTTTCATTTTTTGTCTATTCTTTTTTACTTTTTTCTTTTACTTCCAAAGTTTTCAATTCAATTACACCTATCGTGCTTTCTGATACGCTCTAACTATCTGTCTGTCTGTCTGTCTGTCAATGCAACTAGTTTGGGAGATACAATTGCTATTGCGTGCATCGATGATTGCACCAGTGATAACAAAAATAAGATTGATAGTAAGAGTTAAATATTTTACGAGTACACAGTTTGAAATTTCGTTAAATTATAAATATATTTAACAATACAATTGCTATAATAGGGGTAGGTGAAAGTCATCCAATCTGACTGGTTTGCCATTGTGGCGAACGTTTACTGTCATGTAACAAGATTTATTTTTAAAAATGTATAGTTGCTTTTATATTATCATTACATAATACACGAGAAAATATACAAATTGTTTGAAAGCCGCGCGCGTCTGTCCTGACGCAGACGACATTCTGACTTGACGCAACTAATGCGGTGCGCAGGAGCAAAGAGAGCTCGGCCGTTTGGCAACCGCAAATTTCGTCGTGTAGTACGTTGCGTTTGATTATTATAAGAAGTAATAAGTTTTTATCTCATTTGTATTATTATTAGTACCTCATACCGAGCTGCAAACTTAACTTACTAACATAAGTCATATGGAATAAACCTATTAAAATATTTCGTTAGATCACCAAACTTTTCGAAATTTCATTTAAAATTTTCCAATACACGTATGCTTCGTTATTCTATGCCTTTGAGAGTTTAAATTTTAACGAACATCTATCCACTTTAGAAATTTGGTATTCCTCACTCAAACGTCGAGTAAGAGCAAAGACAAGGCAGATGATCAAATTCTTAAAAACTAAAGATCCGTCTATATACTAAATACATGTATACTCAATATCGTGAAATCGTAAATTAACAATTGAAGTTGCAATTCAGCGAGCATTGGATAAGGTCGTCCTCGATGGGCCTCGTGGATTCAGAGAGCCGACTGGAGAAACTCCGTATCTTTTGGTCCCTAGATTTTGGGCCCTATCGTCTGTTTTATAAAGGCCGGGTAGAAGATAAAGAGCAGAATATAGCTAAATGAGCACAAATGATCTTAAAGTGACTTAATCAAGGAAAGATGGCTACCTGTTGTGAATTCGGGGTTCCGCGAGACGAGCTCGGAATTAACGTGTCGTCAGACGAAAGGAACGAGTTCTACGTAAAGTAAACCGGTCCCAGTCCCCAGACGTCGATAAGGAATCATATTTCCATCTCTCTTGCACACACGCTTTGTTCGGTAACTGGGACGTTTACCTTACTAATCGCCTAGATGGCCTACCGATATTCGCATATGAGGAGGGACAGACAGACAGACGTAGACGGTAATGCCATCCCCGAATGCTTTAAAAATTCTGTCGGTACGGCAGCGAGCGTTAAAACACGTTTGCAAAGTCAATGATTATTATACATATTTTAGTCACAAAATTTTTGTTAATTATGTAAAAGTTTAGTTAACGTATCATTTCATTATTATTGGCTGACGGGGAACACTGTATTAATTATTCATTTCGCACGAGATTTGCCGTCTTTCCCCTTTCACCAATTTGCTATTGAAACTCGTTAATATTTGTATAGCCGGGATGAGACAAAAATTGAATCCCGTGAAACATTTCAGTATTTCACAACTCTTCATTTTTCATCTTTATCTTGCATCCCTCAAGTCTTTCCAACGTGAAATCACATTTTTGACCGTTAAAAAATCAGCCAAAAAAGCTTTCATAATTCGGGTAAAATCGAATGCACATTGTTTGCAAATTGCATCACGATCATCGTCGTTGCTCGACACGGTGGATCTGTCGATGTAATAATTTCAATTTCTTCGTCGAGTACAAAGGAATGCCCTAGATTGATGCGTCGAAATAGTGCCTCTTAAAAATTCCCTAGAATCCATCTCTTCTTCTATTTCCAACTGTTTCCGTCTGCAATCACGCTACCGGCGCCTATAACGTTATACCCGCAGGGTCACGATGAACGACCAAATCGAATTACGTGAAATGCGTTTGCACCGAATGAGAGGCACGTGTGAAAGGTCGTGTGGCAAAAGGGGGAACGCGAACCCCTGACAATCTATTCCCGTCTAAACGAGGGAACAAGAGAACCGGAACGCGTGGAACTCGTATTATTATGCCATTAGTATAATTAATATTGAGTAAAAAAAATTTCCTAGATTCAAGTTTCGCTAACACGTTCCTGTTATATCCATTGAAAACAAAACGCGACAAATAAATCACTATGCGCGCGCGCAAGTGCATAATAGTCTACCACAAGGGATATAATTAATTAAAAAAAAAAATACTACAACCTATCACACTTTATACAATATATTCCATAGTAAATAAGCCCACTTCGTCTCATACAAGTACGTACTAGGTACCAGGTATGTCAGAGTGCCAGAAGGTTGGTTAAAGCCAGTGGAAAATGTAGTAGGCACAGAGGACTCGCACGAGAGTACCGCGAATAATAAAACACACGTGAGTGTAGGGGGAGAGTATTGCGATAACGTCTTTAGTATGGTTTCAACGTTATTACTATATTACACGTACGTACGTGAATAACTATATGCATATGGGAAAATGCGGTATACAGTCGGTAGATGTCTAGATAGAGGCCGTAGAAGAGGGAGGGGGTGAAACTCGGGGTAGGTACCAGGTAACCAGGTATATAGTACAAAGCGCGTGGGGTAATGCGTGGGGTAGTGCGTGGCTAGTGGGCCGCGTGCCGAGTGGACGTGAATCACGCGAGTTCGCGTGCGAAAGTTTCCCAGGTATCGGAGTGGCGCCTCCGTCCACAGTCCTCCTCCCCCCCCCCCCTCCCCTCCACTCTTTAACATTACCTTTTTAGAAGTTGATATTCAGCCCTGCGTCATTTCCAGTAGAATAATCCGCAAAACGCTCCATAGACTGACTCATCGGAAGACCCAACTGCTGCAGCCAGGTACATTTACCTAGATCGAAAGTGCCGGTATTTGAAAACCAGTTGCTGACTAGATTTTTTTTCTGCTTACTCGTTAACCAGGTATAATCGTCAGTCACAATGGCGCCATCTGTATTCGCGTTCTCTCATTAAGCTGTTCAAGTAGCGTGCATCTGGTATTGATGCGCATACCGTAGTGCGGTAAGAGTCACAACTGGCAAACTGCTGTAAAATGCTGTTATCAATTGGCATACTTATAGGTTAAGTCACGGTGAAATTAAAATGGCGGATAAAAACTGATTCTTGTTAATAGTATATTGTATCCTTGCTGAGATAACTGTCTGTACCTATTTAATCTCTGGACTTTTGGTCTGGTTGGGGTTTTTGTCACCTTCTCTTTTCTGTTTTGATTAAACTGGGTCAGTTTAGTCAGCGTTAAGTTGCACGAGTATTCCGAGGGTCGATTTATAAAGCGATCCAATTAAGAAGAGATGGGCGAACCAACCGATCGGCATCGGTAAGCGGATGAAGGTTAGACGTATGAGAGATATACGGGGTTAACGTGTACCTGAAGTAGCTGGACGAATTTCGCTTCTGGACCTTTTGTCGATAGAGGTTTATTGGAGGAGGAGAGGGGGGGGGATAGGTTACAGTATAGAATAAGGTTGTGGGTTAGGTTAGGTGGTAGCAGAGGGATGGTTGCTTTTGCGGATAACTCGATATCTACGTCCTGGGTGGATGGTTGCTGGAGCGAGAAGGAATAGAAGTACTATGGAGGTTAGGTGATGGCTGAGAAGACGAGAGCATGGGATATGTAGCATAGGAGAGAGGAGTCAGAGTTGTGTCAGATTAGATTGCGCTATAGGTAGGTTGAGAGAGGTTAGGTCGAACCTCGACCAAGTTGGGTCAGGTAGGTTGGGTTAGTTGAAGGAGAGAGTGGCACCAGTTGGTACATGCTGAGGTTCGCGTGACTCGATGATTCAAACCTTCTACCTACTCACCACCCACCCCCTACCCCAACTTTCCTTTTAGGTTATATACCCTTTTAGGCAAAACCACCCAATCCCCGTTTGCTCCCCTCGCGAATACTACCCTTACCGACCTAACTGCACCTTCCCTCGACAACGGCTCCCTACCCCTCCTGCCCTCTTGCTCCTCTTTAACTTCCCGTAGAGAGGCTTCAGACTGCCTGCCAACTGTCAGGCTTGTTACTGTGTACTTTATAATTCAAAATGTTTCTTCATCGAGGCTGCTTACTGTTTTATCCTCTTTATCCTTCTTATTATGAGCATAATCCGACGGGTCGACGTCATAACCTATGACCCTCCGTTACGTCTTCTTATCATCTGGACAAAAGTGCCAAGAGGAAAAGAAATGTTCGTGGCACATGTTAACGGTTACGGATGTATAATGCACATTGAATCTCCCCTGTAAAGGCCCCTTATCAGCGCCATCTATACTTTTCTCGGGCAACTATCAAGCCAAAGAGGCAGAGTACACGAGCAGCTCGGATGGTCGACAGTGGTAGGTAGAGAAGCGATAGAGGGTAGTCGGCGTAGTAAGGGGGGGGGGGGGGGTCGAGGATCACAATGGCCGTCGGACAAAAGCGAGCAACAAAGAGTGGCGCGCCCCGGCAAGATAAGAAAACGCAAAGAAGCGGAACTTTAGAACCCTCCGTCCACCCATCCTCTTCCTTCACCTCGACTTCCATCCCTCCTCCCGTCATCCTTCCCTTCCGGAGCCCGTTTCTCCTCACTGACGCTTCACATCCATATTCCCGCACTACCCTCCACCTCCTCGCCCTTCCGCCACCCCCTGGTCCGGAACGTAACCCATTTAGCTCCGATAACGAAAGCCACCGTCTCCAGCCGGCCTAAGGGGCTTCCTATATATCTATACCTATTTATATCCACTAGCTATAATCGAGGCTTATAGCCACTGTTCTCCTCTGTCCCTCACACCGTCGTAACAGCCCCTCAACCTCATCGTCATCCTTCATCACAACCATACTCGCCATCTCACTTCTTTTGCGTGTACTATGCTTTATACATATCTCTTGCGTATAGTGTGTATATGTATATGTACATTATAAATATATATAAAATACATTATAACACTGTATGCACGTTTCAGTCGGAAGCCATAATTTGTTTTATGACGATACTGAATAATATGACCGAAGTCTTTGGTCGACTTCTTTGTATACGTTAGTTTGGAACTCCGTCGCAGCCGGTTGATGGCGCCACTCAATTTAATCTCGCCTCAGCGGTCACGAATCAACACCTGTTATAACGTATGCATTTGTTTTTGGTATGCTTTTAGGCGAGGTTATCGGTCAACGGTTTCTCGGCAACGAGAGTCACGTGGAGCACTTCAAGCTGTTGGAGAGGGCGCCTACGTCTATATTCATTGGCGCGAGGTTTGTATTGAGTATTATTTAAGAAGGCGCTTACACAGGGGATAGTCAAGGTCGTAGTCGAAGAATTTTCAGGACTGTTTTCTGGAGGGTTGTGCATGCCTGGTGCAAAACGATATTTCTTTACGGTCGATGGACTCTGGCACCCCGCCTTCACTTCCCTCTCGGGGCAACAATATTCCCTTGCCACCTTTCTCCTCCCTTCCTCTTTCTTCACCCTCCACCCACACCCTTCTTTCTTGTGTCGCACAGCGGGCCGATAAACTTTCTCGCTAACCCTCGTGTCTAACCTCTAAGGCTTATCTAGCTATCTGACGTTGCAAAATTGTTCGACCGTTCGGTGAAAGTTGTAACTCTGGGGTTCATGTAGCGAAGAGTAGTGACTTAAAAATTCCTATGCGCCATATATAAGGTTGTTTCTAAAAACACTTTCATATTTGAATTTAATACGTTGCTTTACGTCATCAAGTTATTTACATGAACGACACTTTCACAGTACGTCTCTTACTTTTGATGGGGCCTGTATATTATTCGAACCGCGTAACCTATCGAGCGACCTCTCTCCTCTGCTATCCCCTTCTGTATGTACATGTGGTGCTCATGTCTTTTTCGTTTCAGGAATGCCATTTACAACATAAGCCTCCATGATCTGACGGAAAATCACGCGGATAAGGTAAGTCAAAAGACTCGTTTCAATCAATTTTACAGGCTGTTTCATTTTTTTTTAATTTTTCACCTGGAAATCGTCTCTTTGTTCTGGCGGCGTGGCGTTGGTTCTAGGTATAGCTCAATAGTTACATTATGCAGTCACATAGATTTTTGCCTAATTTAATTCTTCGGTAAATTGAATATACAATCCGCAGATATTGCTCTTTTCATGTAATGTTTTATTAACTCTGTTGTGCTCTCGATATATTTTATATCTGCTTCTGTGTAAATTTATATATTTTGGTAATTATTATTATTATTATCTCGTGATTCAGAACAGATACTCGACACTTAATTCTAGAAGAATTGGATTCATTATTTACGATGCTGAATTTGAGCTAGGAATCAAATATTTGAGAGAACATTTTTTTTAATGGATCATGGTTACTAATTCCTTAAATAAGTCAAATTATTCGCACGGTAAATCACAAATTTATACATATCGTACACTCATATCAGACGACAGTTCTGAATTTTGCCTTCACAGAAAGTTATCTTTTCATTAATCATCTCAATTCCAGCTGCACGTACCAATTATCTTGCATTGTCTAAGTTGTCTATGCTTTATAAATCGTTAGTCCCAATCAGTCTCCACCCCTTTCATCATTGGCCCGCCCCATGGGACCTATTACTCCGCCTTCTTTTATTTGCTCCACCCACTGGGCCCATCGCTTAAGACAAAAATTAGAAAAAGGCACTTCGATAGGATAATCACTTACTAATCACAAAAAGTGTCTAATTTAATTTTCCAATAGCCTCACCTTTTTCACGAACCCCGTCCCAATATTAACGGTCACGCCTCCTCCTGCTTTCATCAAGCAATATTGCCCTAATCTTAGTTTTCATTGACTCCTCATTCGTTCTTTACGCATCCTAGAGAAATAAAATTGCCGCTGGCCTTTCGAAACTATACATGAAACTGCTAGTGCGGAATTTGCAATTTTACCAGAGAGAAATGTATTTTGCTTGCTCTAAAGGAAAGCTGTGATGAGGAGGAGCAAGTGAATGAGAAAAAGTGGTGTTCGTGGAAGGAAAGGGGGGCGGGAGGCTGGATGAGAGGGGATAGAGTAAGAGACCTGGAAGTTCAGGTTGCAGTAGTGAGAGGCGGCTTTGACCGGTCATTCACTTGGCAGTTCGTTGTAAAAAGCTATAGCGCTACTTCTAACGCTGTATAGGACTTGCATACCTCTATATACATATTCCGTATAAAATATACGGAATACTATTCTTCCCCCTGGTTGAATTCTCGTTAGGTTAAATTCGTAAGACATCTAAAAGAATTACGCCTCCCGCTCGTTTTTCTTCCTTCACATGTTAACCTGTATATATACCTATAGTTTCGCTGTCCCCTTACAATTGATATAAGGAAAAAGTAGCATTGCGAACTCCCTGGACTTTTGAAATTTAAAGGAAAATATGAGATTTAGTCTATTTACAGGTTCCGTGTGTTTTAGAGTGAGGGGGGTGGGGGATTGAAGAGGGAGCCTATGCCATTGGACACAGAATAATTTTATAAACTTCATATTTGTCTCAAGGGTTGACTGTAGTGTTAATGAGTAACTGAAAAAATTTAATGTTTATTATCTCATATTTTTTCAAGAGTTTGATTATACGTATGACATACATACGTGACGAAGGAGCCATTTGGGATTTTAATTCTTGCAGTGGAAATTCGGGATATTCCCGGTAGAGGGTACTCATGTCAAAAAGTATAACGTCCGCAAAGAGCTAATAAATTATGCATTAAGGAAATAATGTTTTGTCAAAGAGGATTGTGGCCGTGAAAAAAACATATCAAGGTCAATCGTTCAATGTTTCCTAAATTACGCTTGCTATAGTTGGTCCAGAAATTCAATGTGTTTTTTTGACAAGTTAATGTTATGCCATATAAAATCAATATGAATATATGCTCGAGAAGAAAATAATATACTTCAGTAGCAAAATCATCCAGCTACATAAATTTCAGCCTAAATCATATTCAGAGTTATATACGGCTCGTTAAAGGTTGGGTAAATCTTTAACCTGTCAAAAAAAGAGTTAGGCTCGTGGAGGAACCATATACACAGGGTGTCCCGTAAGCCCTGCACAAGAACTATGACGTTAGATTCAACGTAAGAAAGTGATAAAAATGGTCTCGATAAAATTAAAAAATGTATAATTTTCTGAATAACTGTTAATTAAAAGTAACCAATAAGGAATAAGTGAGAATCGATAATGCGTCCTATTGGGCGGAAATGTCGATCAATCCGTGTCAAGCACCGTATATCTACAAAATATACATATATGCTATATCCTGAATAGTATACATATATGCTCTGTATAGACAGATCTATATAAATTGGCATACATGCATCATATATTGTTTAAGTATTATTGTTGGAAAGTTCAATAGTATGCTCTTTTTATATTTCATATATATTTTGGCATATAAACAGGTTCATAAATTACATCTTCTATGTGATAAAAATGTCGCTGTCAAACGTTTTCAATGCGCTGGTAGAAAGCCAGAATAAGTATAATGATGTTTAAAACAAAAGACTGCCATCCGTCAATCTGTCAATTTCTATAAATATTATAGCTTTCGCCATAAAAGTTATTTCATATTTGCTCAAAATAATTCTTCTCTAAGACAGTCGCGACAAGGATGTTTGCCTTAGTGATGTGGATGGCTGAAGAAGATACTCGAAAATATACGCCATTAGTTGGATAAACGATTTTGATAAAAATAATTATTTACAAAGTGATCCTGGTACACCATACGTTGTCGAGTGGCGACGTGGCAAAAAGCCTAAAGAAAGATGACGTGGATGACGAGAATTTAAATTATTAACTATTATTTTCAATTATTTTACTCTAATAATAATAATATCATTTCAATTCAATCGGCACATTTCTATTGCAATTATTTTAGATACAGAGTGTGTAAAAATGATTTGATTAATTATTGATATATCCGATATCTAAGACCAAAGTATGGCCTAAGTACAGACAATGAGTCTGCTATATGCTCAATGTCAATTTTTAAGTGAAAAACTATTTAAAGCATAAATGAAGTTTATTCACTGCACTTTTGAGCTGTACTGTGCCCCCTTAGATACCGGATAAACTCATTTTAACTCCATCAGAATGAACTAAATTTCGTAACAGTATATATTAAATTTGTATGCGCGTTAAAAATATATAATACGAATACGACATATATATGAAAAATATATAATACATATATTACATTTATATATTTAAGAATACGCAATACGTATATTCTACATGTATGTAAATAGTACATTATGATACAAGTGCGGAAAGTTGCTGATTCCTGACGACTGTGACGTTTGCCGCCCAAGCGAAGCCGAGGGTGACAAACGTCACACGAGTAGGAATCACCAATCCGCACCCGTATCATATACTATTTTTTGTAACAATGTACGGAAAGTTCGCAGTATGTGCACCAAAAAGAAGCACGGAATATCGTGCGGGAATGCTATGATTCCCGCACACTCTGAACTCATCAAGAATGGACCATTTTGCGCTTGTTTTTTGGTGCGCAAACTGTATACTTTCCGTACAGCGTTGCAAAAATATACAATACGTATATTCGACGTATACGTTTAAATATATGAAAATCGGTAAAATAAATATATTTGTCGTATACGTAAGAATGTAGGTTAGAAATCAATTATTTAAATATTTTCGTTTATAATTCCTTCCGTTTATGTACAGGGTGTTCGGTATGAAACACACTGGAGTACCGTTGCACTCCTTGTCAAATTCTAAGGGATACGTGTTTTTGCGTTTTGTATTTCACATAACAAAATTTCGAGATAATCAGCGTTGAAGTTGCAAAATTTGATCAATGAAGAAGCGTTTAGATGCAACGTGGAAAGGGAAGTTCGGCCTAGTACCTGACGATGAGAGGAAGAGCCCGCAAGGTCTCCAAGGTTACACGAGGCCAATAATAACATAAATATCGTAGTGAAAATATTTAACGGCAAGTATTTCATAATACTTACAATCTTGTAATAAATAACGACAGACGTTCAAAATGAACACCATTTACATTTAAACATGCTGCTGCACGATTCAGCAATCCTACTCGAACATTCATGAGCATCCATCCTTCATTGACTGTTGCGAAGCCTGCCGACAGTCGGCGCCACTAATGGCCAGTTTCTTCACCTTCGGTTAAAATTTAACCTGCGGATAAATCCCCACCTCACCAATCATTTTCATGCTTTAGGCGTTTATCTGCAGGTTAAATTTTAACCGAAGCTGAAGAAACTGGCCATAAATGTTCTGTATGCTCTTATTTGTGTCCGTAAATGAGTTTCTTGAGTACCATTGTCAGTGTAATATAGTATAATAAAATATTTTCTATATCCAAATAACTCTGATAGCAGGCACTGTGTGTAATTGTCACAGATTGGTATGTCGAGATCGGAGCTCGGGCACGTTTATAGCACAATCGTTAGCTTTTAGGACCATCAAAAATGTATTACGTTGATACAACTACTTTATCGGATTAAAGGAATAAATATTACAACAAACAATATCTCTCGATTAAAGGTACATTCAAAAATTCACTGCCAATACACTGCAAGCATGATTGGGTCTCATTCAATTAGATGCAGAGACAAATAGGGACTTTACGATATTCGTTTTATAATTGGCCTCGTGTGACGATGCCTTGCGGGTTTTCTCGCGTCGTCAGCGATTAGGCAGAATTTACTACCCCCCTTCTACGTTCTATCTAAACCCGTTCTCATTTGCCAGTTTATTGTAACTTTAACGTTGATTAACTCGAAATTTTAATATATGAAAGAAAAACGAAAAGGCATGGATTCTTTAGAATTTGATAAGAATGGAACAGTACTACCCCATTACGTTTTATACCAAACACCCTGTATATGTATATGTACGTACTCAAAGTATCAACTTATAGATGACGCGATATCCAATGACATTTCCATTGACAAGCGGATCGGCTATCCATTTCCGCTTAATGCACCCTCAAAGGCGTCTCTAAAGCCAATGTTGGGGGGGGGGAGGGATGAATCGAGCGTGACAGTAGGAAGTTCAGGAGTGCAGACGCTTGGCGGCAAATTCAATCAATTTACGGTGCGCTCGCCCGTGTTGAAATAGGTAGTTGGGGCAGGGGGGGAGGGGCTCGAGGGGACCGATGGGGTGCAGCCTAACCTAACCTAACCTCTCCGGAACCTTTAAACTCCCTTCTATTTCCGTCGTATAAGACACATTAGTAATACGTGGGTAAAGGGACAGGGGAGCGGTACTAGGAGGATAAGAAGAAGAATAATGGGGGGGGGGGGGGAGACAGGAAGTCTGGTACAATTAGCGCACGCCATTAGTTTCACGAGGTTAGACAGTAAAGCGTTGTGGAATCTCAACCCTGTGAAGGCAGGTAACGAGTGGTAAGGAAAAGGAAGAAGAAGGGGGTCGAAAGGATTACCGAGCTGAGAAGCAGGTCCCCTCGTTGGTGACGTAGTACGAACAGTGTACGAGGACCAAATGTCTGTGACGGAGTCTTCCCTTCTTAGAAGAAGTAACGAGAATTTGCGAGGGAACGGGAAAAGTTGAGGAGGGTCGAGTGGGAAAGTAAGAGAGCAGGTAAGGTCACGGTAGGTTAGAGAGAGGGGGGGGGGGAGAGAGAGAGAGAGAGGGGGGGGGAGTAAAAGAATGAACAGAAGAATACTCGTAACCTCGCGAGAGAAGAAGTGCACTCTAGAGCCGACTAAAAACACGTAAAACGTTTCACGCTATTTATGCAAGCGTCGAGCGCTACGAGCGTGCTGCCATCTCCTGCGAGTATTTGGTAGCTCGTCGAGAAGGCCTTGTCCTCGAGTTGCAGTTCTCTTTAACGACGCCTTCCAAACTAAGCTTAACCTATCCAGTGACTTTACCATCTTGTCCCACTGACGCTTCCGCGGAGTCTCTCTCCTGTTCATACACTTCAGAGAAGTCGGGTACAATTAAAAGGTGAAGCTCGCCTTGTTCTATTTCATTAGTGTAATTTTAAGATCTGTGAATTAACTTGCCGTTACGGCAAAGTCTTGTTTCTTTGACGCCCGCTGCATTATGGGTACGTAGATTTTTGTTTGTTGTCTCTTGAATCTCTCGCTGTACACCGTACCCGTTTTATTGAGTGCTGGCTGTAGCTTTCAAGGCGACTTACGCTGCATAGCTGCTACCATGGTGAGGCATGGCGTGGGATCAGAAATTGCAATGGGAATGAATATTCAGAATGATTTTCCTGCTGGCTGGAAAGTTTTCGCCAAACAGTCGCCCTCTGTCACCTCACGTATACTCGTCTCTGCACTTGACAATTTTCCTGTCTCACTATACATACGTTATCATACCCTTAAGTTCTTGGTAGTCGCACGAATTAGTTTCCCCGCGAGAAAACCGAACACACCCTGCCGTGACCGTATTCTAATTACGCGAAAAGCTAGAATATTCAAAGGTCCAACCATTCACGGGTATGGTGATTGAAGATTACGCAAGACGGCGACACTGTTCCGCGCTAACTTTACCCATGGGAAATTGCATGCGTGTTGCATATATTTTGTCTAGAATGTATAACTTTACAATGGCTCAAGATATTGAACTTTAGTTTACGACATTCGATTCAACTCAGTGTTTAACATAAAAATTGACATTAAAAACGATAATTTGCTTTGCGTACATTTTCAAGACATTTTATGGGTAAATTAGTTTTATGGGCATTATTGGGGGTGATAAATCACAAACAATAGATATATTCTGGGGATTTGATGATTTTTCTTTTCTTGGAAATATTTTGCATTAAATTTAGGCAAAGTTTTCTGGACAAATTTCAATTTTTGTCATTGACTTCGGCTTACCTTATTGTTAGATTATTAGGGGGTCTGCAACAGTCTGATTCTAAAGTAATGAGGAAAGGATGGTTGGATTTTTTCTGTTTCTTATGTCCTAATTAGCACAGTGTACATCTATTTATGATTTCTTGTACGAAAGAATTAAAGATTACTCGATTTTATATCGTTTTTCCGCAATGGCTTAATTCGTTGCCTCGCGTCGACGTAATATTCCGTTCCTTGTCTTCCAACCTCTGGTAACTCCTTCCATTTCGCGGATGTTTCCGCAGAATGAATACGTGTACTCTGCCGGGACTTTAGTTTACTCGTACTAGCCCCCATTTTGATATGTTACGAAGTCTCGCGAGATGAAGTTGAGATTGCAGAGTTTGAAAGATGTCTCAAGTTATACCTTTTTTTAACTTCCACAATTTATAAAAAAAAAAGTACCATACTCATTAAAACGTACAAAAAGTATTACAACTAATACATTCCTCGTATTTATTTGTATGACCTTGAAGGATACCTAAAATGTAATGTCTCAATATTGTGAAAAAAATGAAAATATATATTGATCCAATTCGTTAATTCTGTTATCATTTATAAAATTATACGAATATGACAAATGCATATTCATTTTATTTGTTATAAGGAAAATTTGTAAATGATAATGCTTTTCCCAATTTGCATTAATAAAATATTTAAATTTTCGTTGCAGAGAGTACTATGGAGCAGCAGCGAGGCACATCGGGAACTTTGCTATCTGAAGGGTCGAAGCGAAGACGAGTGTCAAAACTATGTAAGAGTTTTCGGACGTCAGGGACCTGATAGATTCCTAGCTTGTGGCACAAATGCCTATAAGCCACTTTGCCGGCAGTTTAAGATTGAGGTAAGTTTCTGTACTGGTAATTTTTTACAGTCGCCTAGACTACTAGTACTACTACTACTACTAATATTATTATTATGCCAATTCGCTAATAATGGCTGGTACATCTGTACGTCCTTGTAGCCAGTGGTCGCATTCAGTCGCGGTCTTATACCAAAGAAGGACAAGCTCAACATGCCTGGTCCTCTAGAAATTTTGGAGGGTTGCCAGAAAAGGGGGAGGGGGGGTGTTTCATCCTCCCATAGCTCCCAGGCTATAGTCGATTTTCTGGTTTTGGTACGACTGTAGGAATTAGGGTGAGTCAGATTGAAGTTAGGTTGGGCTACACTAAACCGGGGGAGGTTAGGTTCCAGAGGGAATCAGACTTAGCGAGCTTGGTGTAAGGTTTTCTGGGAGTGACACTGTGGGTAGTTTTCGTCGTTTTTTGTAGCAGGTAGAAACGTATGTTGGAAAAAATCGATTTTTGTCAGATATTTTTTTTCGAGGAGGAACAATTCTAGATAGTTTCCTGTGTGTAACAATGTTTATTTACCGTAATGCATTTGACCATTATCTACTTTATCAATATTTGGCATTGTGTGCTATTAATTCCAGTGTTGTAAAGCAACATTTAATTAACAGTGATCGGTATACCTGTTACTGCAAAAATTGATTTTCAGTACAGTGTTCCGAGTAACGAAATACATGTATCTATTGAATACATTTTTTATAGTCATTAGCATATATCGCATTATTAGAACCAAAATGGCGTATAAGATTTTTAATGAGCATAGGCCTTTTTTACTTTTAAGTACGCGCACTGAGAAATAAAATATGGTCAAATTAACGATTTCCAAACTATTTTTCAAGGTTCCGAATGGACTTGACTATAGTTTATAGTAAACTGAGATTTTTTACGCTGATCACAATCGTTAGTAATATTTACGACATATTAATACTGTTTGGTAATAGTAAGATTGATCAACCTCGTCTTTTACTATTTTTATTGCAGATGATAACATCCACCATAAATTTTATAGTTGGATATAACTTTTCCACTTTTGTGGTAACGAAACGATCTAGTTAATTTGACCAGATATGCAAGTAAAAATAGTATTCTGAACTAATTGCTGTTAGTTGCTTTAACGATAAAATATTTGTCAGCAACTAAAAGCTATTTATACTTTTTCCACTGCATGAATAAGTTGTTCGGATATTTCAGTGCGAAGGAATATTAAATAGGGTTTTTTAACCATAAATATGCGACAATATTTACCCTTGACATTCATGGCTAACTGTAATTTCTATCCATAGTAGAGTTTAATGTTTTTTATAAGTAAATTTGACTTTTTGAATATAGTAAAGTAATTTAATATGAAGTTAGCATTTTTTACTACAATTATATCCACCAGTTGCAATAGTAAACTCAAGTATGCTAAGATAGTTTGCGCTAATGAATTCATTGCAAGAAATTCTACAAGTTTGGTTTCACTAACTAATAATATTTTTATCCTGCTACATAGGTTAAGAATACCATTGTCCTTTTTCTGAGTGCAGTATATTGCTCGCGCTTTTCATACTCAGGCTACACAGTGTCAAGAGATCGAAAGTGTAACAGTGCAAAGTTGAATTGACAGTGGCTCCATTTTTCGTATCTCGTTCTGAAACCTTTTAATCGTAATTTAAACAGTAGAAAAGTATCACGGACTTCTTTCATTTTAACATGAACTTCCTCTCTTCGTTGTACATACATCGTGACCATAGCATTTCCCATCGTTGCGGTTCCGCAAAGCTTTTAGCTTTTAACCCCGGCGCGATAGTTCCGTCCGTTGCGGTCCGCAGTAAAATGAGAAGAAAAGTTAGGTTGCTTCCGGTATCAAGCCCCTCCCACAATGGGTAGTTAATTCCATTGGACCGCCCTTTTACGGATCCCATTCTCATCCCACCCAGTGAACTGACAGTATGCTTCTCATTCCACTGTACTACGCTTGGTGGATTCGTGTATTTGTCTCCTGACACAGCGAGGTTCCTTGTTCTCGTTCTGCAATTGTTTGCGCGCGAGATTTATCGCACTCGACTTAGCTCTCCGCGTCGCGTTGGAAAACTTTTATGTCTTGCGCGATTACTCTTGGGGGGGGGGGGGG